>JAQFVV010006361.1:1066120-1306054 GCA_028023455.1 Epiperipatus broadwayi | reverse complement strand
TGTCTTCTGCAGCACATAAATATCATAACCCTCATAAACTTTACGTTTCCACAGGAAGCATTGTACCTGATTGTGAACGATTCTGAGAAGTAGGATGGGAGCTTTAGACGTTCCCAATGACTAAACAATCAAGAAATGGAGAAGATAAAATATCAGAATAATGGAAATGTATGCCAGCAACATTATTGGACATGAATATAAGTTTTATAATATAATTTTCAAACTTGGAAATTGTCTAACCTCTTACGCAATAATCTGTTTTCAATTCTGAGTCATTTAACTAATCATAATGAATAATAACGCTTCTATTTATAATATTATTAAACTAACAACATTTATATTTAAAGAATCGATTCCCAAATACGTATTAACGGGTAGAGTTTGCCTTTCAGGCACCAGCAAAAAGGAATGGATTAATTATATGAAGGTTCACGATCTTTTTAAAATAGAAAATTAAAGCAAAATTCATCCACAGTAAAAGTTTTTAATTTACTTTAAGAATAATGAATTTAAAATGAAACCAAACTCGTGAGCAATTTCTATTTAATATAGACAAAACTTTATTGATAAGTTTTAAATAAAGCCCACCCTTTTCCCAAGTAAAACAATTATTTTCCCCTTACTCGCGAATTTAGTGATTTTGGCACATTAAAGAAAATAAATCATATCTATACATTAAACAAAATACATGAAATAATAATGGAATCGCACACATTTATATATAATTTAATTAAGCGTGAAAGGTAAGTTAAAATACATGATATTAATAAAAGACTACTGAGAGAGAGAGAGAGTTTAAAAGCAAAATTAGCAGAAGCTTATAAAACAATATATAAATTAAGATATGAAGGTTGAACTATAGATTACAAAAGTATTGTCATATAAAGGCAGTTCTACGTTAAAAGGCTACCTAAGGAAAAGACAGCATAGCAGCGTCATTAGCAATCAGCAGTTGGAAGTAATCATGTTGTATGGTCGCCAGATGGGACATGGCAATTGACAGGCAGACAGTTCTTCGAGAGAAGAAGAGATCGGTGCTAGATTCCACTACTCACGCTCCATCTACAGCACTTGTGTTGGCTTCTTAAAGGTAATTAACTCAACGCATTAAAAAACTCCTCTGCACTTAACTAACAACTGAAAGTAAAAAATTCCCCTTTCCTCTGTTCTGTGGTTCCTTTTATAACCTTTCAATACTGCCCAGAATTCAATTTCATACACCACCCTTATCTCTGTAATCCTTTTAAAAACAACATTTAATTAGTTTCAATAATAATTTATTATTTCTAATGTATACAGTGATGTGTAATTATACAATTGGGGTTTACATTGTTGTTCTAACTATGTTGTTATTTCCATTTGGGTTCTGATGAGTCTATGTTGCCCAATATGGTGTGAACATTAGATCTTTCACATATTTGTTATCTGATTGTTAGCCCCCCCCCCTTTTGCCTTGTTGTTAGTTTGGCATATTGTATAATGTCCAAGTGTCTTCAAATGTTTTCGACGATGCCAGGAGTTGGTCTCTCTTCTGGATTTTAATCATTGTTTTGGAAAAAACCTGTTTTATATTAGGTTGTGGGTGTTCCATGATTAGTTTACAACGTGTAACCCATATGGCATAGTTCAAAAACACCGAGAGACATATTATTGGATAGGTTTTAGTATTGATACTATCTTTCAGAGATGAGATCAGTTGGAAATCTATCTTGGTGTTGGAGAGTATGATTTCTCGGATCACTCTGAATCCCATACATTGTGAGAAAAGGTGTTCCAATGTCTCATTGCCATTCATGCAAATGCTGCAAGTAGGGTCTATGTTATGACCACGTTTTTAAAAGAGGAAGTGATTAGTAGGTAGTCCATTAATGTTGTATTTAATGAGGAAGTCTAGGTATTTAGCCTCTAGACTCCATCTTTTAAAGTTGGATACCAGTTTCTGATTATTGTAATAAAATGTGTTGATTATAGGATGTAAGATTGGATGGAGGATTGTGTATGCTTGCCATAATGATATTTTAGAATTGAATGTGGAGTCATTTATTGGGCAGTGCTGTTTGATAGAGCTTGTGTTTCTAGTGATTCATGTTTGTCTGTCTGGTGGGGGTCGGTCAGTGGGTGTTACCTTTTGAAGGAAAGTTTTTTGGAGAATTGTGTTAAAACCATATGATGCTACCAAGTTGTGTATGACATTGTGGGTTTTTTGGTAAATCAATGCTTGAATGGAGTGGAGAGCAAGACCATTTAGCTTTCTTGGTCACTGAGTGCCTTTGAGGCTTATCGCGACTGTTTTACCTTTCCAGAAAAGCCTTGAGCACAAGCCATTTATTTTATTTATGAAGCTTTTGTTGCATTTGATAAATGGAAGAAAGTATGCTATTTTTGGCATCACATTCATGTTAATTAGTGCTACCTTGCCAGGGAGGGAAAGGTAGACTTGTGACAAGGAAGTGATGAATTTGTTTGTTGTTTCTAGGATGTTATCCTGAATCTCTTTGGTCATTGTTGTGGTAGATTTGAATATGGAAAACCCAAGATATCTCTGTGGCTTGGCAGAGAAAAGGGTGTTAATTTTTTTTCCTGAAACAATTTGCCAGGAGGCAGACTTGCTGGGGTTGAATTGCAGCCTGTATTTCTCAGTATAGCGGCTTAATATTGTTTGTAGCAAAGGAATATGTTTTCTTGATGGTAGGATGATCATTACATAAACCATGTAGGCAAACATGCTGAATTCTCTGCTTAAATTGGGTATAAAAAGACCTGGTAGATTTTTTTCCAAATCCATCAGGAGAGGATTTATATATGCGATGAAGCATAGGGCACTGAGGGGGGAACCCTGAGGGATAGCTTGCATCGGTTTAAATCCGGAGGTGATATTACCATCCATAGTGATAAAAATTTCCCTGTTGTATAGTAAGTTGCTTATGATCTGGACAGCAGTTGCAGGAACATCATACTCGGCCAAAATATTTAAGAGTATATCTATATGTACCGAGTCAAAGGCTGTAGCAATGTCCAGTTGAATAGCTATTGGCCCTGACTTCCGGTGGATTTTGACATAATCAATGATGGAGATTATGTTGCCCATTGCATGTGCAGTAGAGGATCCCTTCTTGGCATATTGGTTGTTAGATATGTGCTTTAAGACATTTGGTTGGATGAGGTTTTGATCACAGACTCTACAATTTTAATTAGCAGAGGTGTCATGGAAATAGGTCTGATGTTTGAGAGATCCATAACTTGGATTTTTTTTTTAATAAATGGAACTAGCGCCACTGGGTAAAGGTTAGGTATCACTCTATTACCAGTTTCTGGGTAATCCACCTATCTTCTTCCTTATGGGAATTGCAAATTGATTGAAGTGTAGGATTAGGAATCTGGGAATCCCATGTAATCCAGGATGTACACCATCTGGAAGGGAAGATATTTTCTGTTGGAGTAGGTTTTCTGTGATCCCATGTATTGCCTGTGGATCAACTTCAGACCAGGATTGTGTGCCATTGAAGATTGCAGTTTGCATTCTTTTCCGGAAGTGTTCTTTTATTGTGTTCATCATAGGTGTTCCCAGTAAGGTTTTCCCATCTGCAATGATGGATGTGGGAGTGGTTTTGTTATTTTTCCCTCCAAGTGCCCATCTCAAGTAGCCTTTTGTCCAGTGATGTTGTTGTGATAAATAACATTTGGCTCTACTAATGGATAGGTATTCCGCCAGGGATTTTGTCTTGATCGGTATAGGTTTTTAAGATTATATATATCTTGTGCTTTGATAGGTTGACTTTGGAGCATCTGAAGCTGATTCTCTATTTGTAGAAGATCTCTGAAGAGGCCATTAGGGCCTTTGACTTTCATGGTGTGGTGTTTTAATATTGTCTGTAGGATGCCTATAAATGAAAACCAGGCTTCTTCAGCTGGTCTTGAAAGGATGTTGATTTTGTGAAAATATATATAAGATTCGGACACTATGGCCTCTGTTATGTTTGATTTTGTTACCATCCACATGGTTTTGTGAAGAGCCTCTGGGGTTGGGAGGCCAGCCATGGTTTCAAGAGTAACTACAAGGGCCATATGGTCCAAAGCGACACCGGTAAAAGTTTTGCATTTAGATGAAAATGTAAATCTGGTGAATAATATAATAGGTCTATTAGGGTTTGGTGGGATTTGGTGTAAAAGGAGTAGGATCCAGGAGGAAGGAATCCTTCCCCACACATCAAGTTTCTATTTATCAGTGGAAGAAATTTTAGATTAAAGCGACCATATGTGGTGTTAAAATCTCCCAATATAATTAAAGAGCCTGATTTGTTGCTAAGGATAGCATTTAAAATCTGAATTATTTTGTGATAGATAGTAGGATTGTTTGAAGTGTATATATAAGCTAGATTTATGCTGTAGCCCCAATAGTCTATTTCTAATAAGATTAAGTTGTTATCCAAATAGAGAATACAGAATTTGTTTGGAGGAAATTTTTTGTTAATTAATACTCCAACCCCTCCAGCTGCTGAATGTCCAACTGAAAATTTAGCGAAGCCCATAGTGGCAATTAATGTTTCTATTTTAGTGTCAGTGTTATTATGGAATTTGGTTTCCCCCATTAGAAGGATGTGGGGAGAGTTAATGCTTATCCAATTTCTAATTGCGTGAGCATGGGCCAATGAGTTGAGGCCACGGACATTAATCCCTGCAATTTTATAGTTCATAATATAGTGTCCCTGCCCCTCCAGCCAGCCCCTGGTCTCAGGGAGAATTTGGAAGTAAATGACTATAATTGGTTTCTTGATCTGATACTTCTTCCAATGAGAGTTGATGTAGATTTGATTCCATGAGTACTGGAAGGTCCTCATTTTCCATAGAATCTGGTAATTCCAAATAGGGATCATCTTCCATTGGTGCTGAATCTGTATCAGAGTGCTCAGAGGTTTTTTTTTTTCTTTTTTTCCCATGACACTTTGTGTTTACTTTGTGATTCTTGTGAATCTGGTTTTAATGTAGGTAGTTGTGTTATAAACCCAGAATTCATATCGTCATCTGAGCTTGATTTATCTGGAACATCTGATTTCCGTTTATTAATATTTGGTATAGCTTGTCGTGTTAGCTCTACTTCTTGTGAAAGATCCTGATTCCAATGTCCAGACAAACCATCCTTCTCCCCCAGGTTTTGAGTTTTGGTGTGTGCTGGATTGAATTTTTTCCTTGGTTTATTGGTTTTGCTACTTTCTTTTTGAGGATGTGGAGTTATTGTATTTTGTTTACTTTGTGACATTCTAGGTGATTGGGTGTTATTTTTGTCTATTTTGATTCTGGTGTCTGTTTCTTCTATTGGAAGTGATTTCAAGTTTGAAGGATTGTCAAGCATTGATTCATAGCCCTGTTTTTCCAATGTTGTACTGTTTATTGACTGAATATTATCTGTGTATTGGTTTGATATGAGATGAGGTGTACTTAATGTAGTTGTTTGTTTATCATTTCTATTTTTGGTTGTATTGTTGTGGAATTCCATTTCAGTTTGTTGGGAAACATTTTCATCTTGATCTTCATCTCTAGATATTATGTGGTCTGGTGTTACATCTGTGGGAGTTATGTCTATAGATTCGGTATAGTTTGATGTTGAAGCCCTGTGTTTATCAGTGTGGTTTTCAATATTATTGTCTGTTTTAGGTGACTGTTTGGTGTTTGTAGTGGTTGTTTTTTCTATATTCTTTCCATTGCAGCGGTGGAACTTGCCTTTCTTTTGATTGCAGGTAGTGCAGATACGTGCCAAACAGTCTTTTATAAAGTGTGTCCTTTGTAAACAGTGAAAGCACTGAGGCCGCACCCCTCTGAATGTTAAGACCATTGGTGAACCTCTTGCATTAACTACAGTAGGGATGTCAGTGGGAGAAACATTTTTTTTTTTCATGGCTAGTGAGAAGATTGCTGCATTTGATATTATGTTTCCGTTCAAGATGGGGTCTGGAAGGAATTTAAATTTTGATACAGTGCCATAGGGATTGAGGATATTTTGGAGCTCTTGTTCAGTGAATCTTGTTAGGCAGTTTTTGATTTTCCCTTGTAGTATGATAGGTCTGTTCATTTCTACAGTACAAAGTATTTTATTTCCCAGTATTTTAATATTGTTTTTAAATTGGAGCCTGTCTGCCCAGGTCTTAAATTCTATTGCCACATATCTGTCATTAGGATGTGTTAGTATTTGATAAATCCCCAACTCTGAATCATGTTGTTTAATTACAGAATATAAATGTTCCATGGGGAATTTGTATAATGATAAGTTTTCATTCGTTACTGCTAGGATTAGAGTTTTGTCATTGTAATAATTTTGGAAAGATTTATAGAGCATGTTTGGAATAGTTTTGTTGAAATTAAAGTTTATGTTTTAATGCATTTCATCGGTAATATTATTATAATTTAATATCTTAACTGATTGGGGGTGTTGATTGTCTTCTGGTGTGATTTCTCTTTCATATTCCGATATGCCTATAAGCATTTCATTAATATTGCTGACCGAGTTAGTCTCTGCGGTTTTAATGTCTTTGTTGATACATAAAGCGTTAGCGTAGGATATAGATTTTTTTGGAAGGGTTTGTATTTGTGAGTTTGTTTTGAAATGTGCGAACGATGTAGATATTAAAGGTTCATCTAGTTTGAAATTTTCATTTGTTTGTGAATGGGTTTTGTTGATTTTTTTTTTATCTGTTATTTCGTTTTTTTCTCCCAAAATACTGTTGACAGTCTCTGGTGATACAGCAGCGAATTTGGTGTCCTCTGGTGATTTAAAAAAATTTTTTTTCTTTCTTCAGATAGATTTTGCTGATATTTTATTTTTTGTTCCAAATTATTCTGAGAGTGTTTCGCGGTTGTGAATGAATTGTGTTTATTTACTTCTCCTAAAGGAGTTTGGGAAATACGGTGAGAGTTGTTACTGTTTTCGTATGTATTATTAATATTGGCTGTTATTTCGCCCGATGGGAAACCAATGCTATTGCATATAACTGACAAAGTTTGTATAATTTCTTGCATTTTAATGTTGTCAGTAATTATTTGGTGCTTAGCATTGCTAATGGGAAGGTTTTTGATCTCAGATGGAGCCTGAGATTTGTTATTATAGCTATGAAGATTTTGGCTATCGTTTCTGTTGAACGACTGAGTGTGACAATTTAAGCTTGAATTGCTATGTATATTATCTATATCATTATCACATTCCATTTTTAAATATATAAAACTTCTCTTACCTTGTATTTAGGGGTTTGGAATGGGGTTTGATACCCCCTTTCCTGCTGATTTCAATTTTGAGGAGAGCTATCGTTCACGTTGTTTGCTGTTTAAGAACCGGGAATAGTTTTTTGTACAACATTTAATTAGTAAAATATTTTCAATAGATAAGGCTTGAAATACCCCTTTTACCTGTTTTGAAAGATTTGAAAACAACTGATAAATGATTTGTTTTTCGATTGTAATTAAGATTTATAAGTTTTAATTATAAACAACGATCTGACTAGTGATAAAGATAATTTCAATATTTCAAGCCTTCCCCATTTTTCTTTGTTGTTACATTGAATATACACAGATATAAAAATAATTACAAATATCTAAGCAAATGTATTTTTATAGCAATAAAACTATTGCTTTAGTCATAATATATATACGCATCATTCAAACTACTGTTTCATTTTTACTAAACAAAATTAATTTTACTCATTTTTAGAATGATTTGACATACAGTGTGTGAGTGAATAGCATATATTTATAGCAGGGTCTGAATTGCGGGCCCCATAGGAGGTTAGTGTAGATGGTTAAGCATGAAGCTCAATGATGATTAGACATTGACTGCTTCACTATTGAGACATAATTCACAAGTAATATATATATATATATATATATATATATATATATATATATATATATATATATATATATATAATTAGTTTCCAACCAGTAACCACCTAAACATTCACAGTAAATATAGCAACCAATATCTCTAACTGCTGTCAAGGCAACCTTCACACCTTTTAATAGCAAGAATGGAAATATATATATATATATATATATATATATCATATATCATATATATATATATATATATATATATATATATGAATTGATAATCTGGGCCAATTGATGAGTGTTGGTTCAGCACAAAATGTGTCTTAGGGGGCATTCAAACCAGTGATTGTAGCGCCTCTACAACCATCTTTCTACCTTTTTATAACTCTGTGGATGGCTTGTGTGACCAAGTCGAAACGTCAGTATATTGATATTAAAAGTTTTTAACACGGATGAACCCGCAAAATATGTATTTTATATATTTAACCCATGCAAATCTTCGTTTTAACATATATATATATTAATTCTAATATTTTCATGGATAAATGATGATTTCATACTATTATTATTTTCAGGATATTCCGTGTGGTAAAATAGCTAAATAGCTTACATTTCAGTACAATAACAAATACCTTTTCCAATGTGTTCTCTTTCTCAAATCATATGAATGCATGTGAGATTTAAAATCATTTTTATCTTTTTGTTTTTTCTCGTACCTGAAATCTATTGGTTGAGAAATTTTAAATTTTATTTTGTCCTCCAATATCTTCTTCCACATGTTGTTAATCTTTTTTAATTCACACTTTTTGTTTATGTTCTTGGGCCTTTTAAAAATCTCTACAGCTTCGCTTAGCAATCTCTGGTCATATTGTTCAACTTTTGCTAGAATATTAACTAATCATGATATCAATTTTGATAAAACAAATATTCTAGCAAAAATTGAACAATATGACCAGAGATTGCTAAGAGAAGCTATAAAGATTTTTAAAAGGCCCAAGAGCATAAATGAAATGTGTGAATTAAAAAAGATTAACACCATTTGGAAGAAGCTATTGGAGGACAAAATAAAATTTAAAACTTCTTAGCCAATAGAATTTAATTATGAGGAGAAACAAAAAGATAAAAACAATTTTAAATTTCACACACATTCATATGATTTGAGAAAGAGAACACTTTGAAAAATATACTTGTTATTGTATCAAAACATCAGCTATTGAACTATTTTACCACAAAAATATCCTGAAAATAATATATATATAGTCTGCTACTTTGAATACATCTATTTTATCTTTTCTCTTCATCAGTTTGTATTCTTTCAATCACTTTTCAGTGGATTGATTGGACTCACCAATATACATTTTCTACATTCACATAGCATTTCAAAAATCTGCTCTTTCTAAAGACATTAAACGTTTAATATTAAATGATGAAAATAATCCACAATACAATTACTACTAAAATGTTATCATCATATAATGTTAAACAAAAACAATAGTATAATTGCTGTTTTTAATAATCTTAGCTATCAAAACAACATTAATTCAAAAAAATGCCAGCTTTTGTTTTATTAACATTTGTCCTTTCCAGATACAGACGATATCTATTGTGGTTATGCAATAGGCACTGTTAGCTTTAATTTCTGAAAAACATTATATATATATCTTTCCAATTATGTTTTCATTGTCATCCTCATGTCATCATAAATATTAGTTTATACATAAATATAGATTATATATATATAATAAATCAAAAAAGTCATGTCATCATAAATATTAGTTTATACATAAATATAGATTATATATATATAATAAATCAAAAAAGTTTATGCTTTGATTGTTTGTAATGCATATTTTGGATGTAGAAGTATTCTTGATGACAGATTATGAAGATTAAATAGTCTAAAACTTTCTTTGACAATTATGTACATAAGAACATTTCATTAATAAAAACACTTTTTTTACTTTTAAATATATTCAAAAATAATGTTAAGTATGTGAGTAGATAGTGTTACATGTAGCAATCATAGTTCATTATAACTAACAATAAATTATCTCTCAAATAATGTTGTTAAAGTACGAATTATCTGATAAAGTAGCATTAAAACATTTTTTTTTGTCAATACTGGTATAACTATTTAGTTAAGGTTTAATTAAAACTGAATTAAAATACGGTAATTATAATTCATATTTTTATGCATTATTTTCTTTAAATATGTATTTCCATTTCAGAAATATTTTTACTGATAAAGTAAGACAGATCAATAACTAAAAACTTTCTTGGGTACTGTGGTATTAGAGCTGCGACATGAAGAATTATAATCGTTTAATCATTAAATTAATTAGGTTACTAAATCAAAAACATATTTTAAAAAAAATTTGAATTTCAACTATTATTTTTAAGAATAGTAAAGTAATAGAAAAATATTCAAACTGTATATATATAGAAAAAAATGTATAAAGATTGGAATTAAATTTGAACATTTTAATAATTTATGTGAACGTCAACATTTATATTTTAATAGAAATACGCAATAAACAAAAAAAAATAAAATAAAAAAAGTAATAAGCAAATATAAATTATAAAGATAAGATTATATATATATATATGTTATCAATTATAAGTTTAGTTCTTTCCTAACATTCATAATAAACTGATTACAAAAATATCAATATTATTAAAATTTAGATTATATATTCTTTGCAATCTATTAATAACTGTATTGCTGAAGAAAGTATTTTCACATTTATTAACTTTGAAAGTGTGCATTTCTCTTAAAAGACAACTAGGTACTTTCACTTCTATTTTCGACATACAGTCACTGACATCAATTTTTCCATCAATTAACATTTTCAACAATCTCACATCTTTCAACATTCTTCTCTCTTTCAATACTGTTTTAATATTCTGACATTTTCTCATTATTAAATTAGTGAATATTTTTTCAACAGTAAGAATTCTATACTGAATAATAATTAAATTCAAATTCCATATAGAAGAACCATATTGTAAAAGTATTACAACAAGAGAAAAAATAATTATATTTTATGGAACTAGATAAATCTTTTCCATACCTCAAAATATATTCCATCTTTCTGTATGCTTTATTAATAATATATTTAATATATGCATTAAAAGTAAATTTACTACAAAATATAATTCCTAAATCAGATACAATCTCTTTATATGTAATAATACAATTCTCAATTTTATACTGATAAACAGATTTTTCAGTTTTATTAGTATAGGAAACAATTCATGTTTTATTAACATTAATATCCATATTGCTTATACCTACACAAAGCATTACAACAATTTATATCCCCTTGAATCTCAATGTGTATCATTATAAGTAATAATTCTTTTGAATAAATTACAATCATCAGCATAAGTAATTATTATACTATTGTTTATTTTTTGATCAATATCACACATAAAAATATTAAAAAGTAAAAATGCTAATATTTTCCCTTGAGGAACACCTATCATATTATTAAAAAGATGAGAATTGGTTCTATCCACATACACATAAGATTTTTTGACCCCTCAAATATTTGCTAAACAACATAATTAAATGAGATCTATTTCCCAATATGCTCAACTTTATCAAATACCTGAGTCACATCAAAACATACATCTAATTGCTACTGATTATTATAAGGCATGAGCAATATGATCAGATATCACCATTAAACTAGTTTCAAAAGGTTTATTAGGTAGAATACCATGTTAATAATTCAGTAACACCGTAATCATATCTACAATGATATTATCACAAATACATCTTTCATAAACCTAGAAAAAGGTGATAAAATTGAAATAGGCCTATAATTACTAGGATCAGATCTGCCTCCCTTCTTATAAATTGGTATAATATTAGCTACCGTAAATATGTCAGGAATAATACATTTTTCAATTGATAAATAATATACGTAATAGGACTAACAAACATTCAGAACAACCCTTGATAATAATATTAGAATTATTATCATATCCTATTGAAGATTTTGTTTTAAGTTTAGAAATTGCATTTAACACTACAGTAATTTCAATTTTTTTAACATCTATCTTTCAAAAACTCTCTTTATTAAATTTAATATCAGCCATATTATTATCAAAATATCTAAATACATATCTGTAAAATGATTAACTAAATCATTCATAGAAAATCAAATTACATTATATCTATAACTCTTATTTCCAGTTATATTACAATTCCTAACATAATTCCATAACATTTGTGGATTATTCCTAAAATTTTCTTTAATCATATTTAAATTGTTATCATAATCTTTTTTTACAAGAATCTTACTATAAATATGCAAATTACTAAATTTTTTTATACAATTCTCTATCATTAGTTAACTTATATAAACTATGATATTTACACTTTCTATTTAAACCCTTTCACAGTTCCTTAGAAAAACCATTTCTGATATTTACTATTAATTTTTGTATGTATTTCATAAGCCTGTGGGTTTGTATCATTCTCTCACCATAGCCAACATTATATACAGCACTTTCATATTTCATTCATCTTCTAGTTATAACATTAAAGACTCCTATGACAATTTCAAAATAATGTGTGAAGTGATCAAAAGCATTTTATATATCTATATAAATAAAAATATCTACTTCTTCATCACAATGAGAACTTCCTGAGGAATAAATCTGAATTATCTGCATTAGGCATTTTCCATTAAAATAAATAACTAATCTGTCCAATTTGTATAGTATACCATCAATTAATACACCATTATTCTGTCATTTTTTATTTATAATAATCCCCACTTATCTTTTGCCTTTGTAGTAAGAATACACTCATTTTTCAAATCAGTTTTTTTTTTTTTCACATTTTCTTCTAACTTTGATTAAAGTTCAATAATATTAAATTTAATGTTGAGCAGTTTTTCTGATTTATATGTTTTTTCTTGCTTGAAAGTGATATGCAGTTATAGATAGCTGAATAAAAAGTCATCATCAAATCATAGCTTGGGTTTGAAATTAGGGGATTCTTAGCTCCCTTTGCATTTGGCAATGAGTTCTGCCTTGGCTGGTCATTTTATAGCATTCTGGAAATAAGGGCCAATTTAGTTTTATTAGTCATGATTATAAAAATCTAATATAGACTGTTTGCATACACCTTTATCCTGTATTCATGAAAATTCAGCTGGTATTTCAGTTAAGAACTATTGGGCAATGAAACTGAAAGACAGTAGTGTTTTTGGTTTTAAATTCAAGGATAAAAAGTTGATAAATTTCCCATTACGTCTGATGCAGAATGATGAACAGCCCATTCATATCTATTTATCATAAAAATCATCACAAAATAAAACTCCTGCTATAAAAAGAATATATGGAATGGATATTAAAAGTTCTTCTTGCTTTTTTTTAATGTCTCAAAGAAAAATACAACATTTCTGTTATTCCTTTTTGAAACCAAGGGTTTAGTAGGTGAAATGTATTTTTAAAAATGCATATCCAATTATTATTTAAATTAATAGTTATAGGATAAACATTTAATATTTATAAATAAAATTTAAAAAAATATCAATCTGCATGATATAAACACTAAATTTTAAATATATAAAATGTATTGAAATATATATCCAGTAGAAATAAAAGTGATGTTCATTATTTAATTGTTATATTTTATATTTGTTTACAATTTCATGATTGTATGAGTGCTATGAAGACATAACAAATTTTATGAAGAAAGAGTAGCTACAAGTGTCATTGAATTATTCTTACATATAATTTTGTTTACAAAATCATTAATTCAAGAATGCTAAAAAACTAAGATTTCTGTATTCATGGTGCTTCATCTGTATTTTATATTATTAATTAGGATTTCATTTTTATATATTGGAGTCAAACTTTCTTGACAAAAGTTAAAGACTGTATATGTAGCAAATGTTGCT
Organism: Epiperipatus broadwayi; assembly: GCA_028023455.1. Lineage (NCBI taxonomy): Eukaryota > Metazoa > Onychophora > Udeonychophora > Euonychophora > Peripatidae > Epiperipatus > Epiperipatus broadwayi. The sequence goes on along the minus strand of JAQFVV010006361.1, from coordinate 1,292,321 downwards.
TACTTAGATTTTAAAAATCAGAATACATTATTATAAATCAAATAGTAGATAAATTAGGTATGGTTTTTATAAATTCAGGGGTTATGCTGCTTTTCTTTTTGTTTGTTTATTGAAAAAAAGATGTTGGCATCATTTTTTCCATATAATTGGGTTTCAGAAATTAGTAATCATGCGCATGAATTTAAATCTAGAGTTGCTGGTCATATAAATGTTTATAGTTTTGGTGAATTTGATTTTTAAATTGTAAATATATTACAGTAAAAAAAACCAGAAGAAACAAGATATTAATGTAATAATATATAGCGAAATATAAAGGAAATTAATGAATTGTTAGTTTGCTTGCACTAAATTAATGACACTTGACCTATAGCACGGTAAATGGTACCGTAATATAACATATAATTTGCAATGACATTTACTTTATTTGTTAACAATATCTGTGTTTTAAAATTACTATTGATAGTAAGTAAACCATTACTATATATATAAAAACTTTGATATTTCTATTAAATGAATTAAAGTTTTAAAAACAAAAAGAAAATCAAATATTGTAATGGAACTGCCTTCATTAAGTCCAGTTTCAACTTTGGTAAAAAAAATCTTTCAGAAATAATTTATGTTGCTATATAAAAAACTTTGAAAATTAATCCTAATTCAAGAATTGTTATTACAATAAAAGATATGGAAAGATATTTCTTCTACTTGTTTTTTTTTTTTTTAAATTTAAGTATATGAAAACCAAAAATAGATAGTTTAATGAAGATATAAAAAGGAATAACTGCCAATTTGATGTTATTAAATAATATCTACTGTTTAATTCAGAAGTTTTTTTTTTTTGTGTGGGTATTAAAATTGAGTGTAAAATAAACAAACGACTTTATGTGCAGAGCATATTTAGAGGATTCTAAAAAAAATATGTTCAAAATTTACCGAATCCCTTTCCACGTATTGGTTATGAACTTGATGAATTTATTATTAGATAGTAATTATGACTAGCAATATTTTCTTATTCATTCTAAAAAGAAGTTCTTAAAGATGTCACATTTGGTTACCCATTAATTTCATGATTAATTTTATTTAGTTAATACACTGATCTTTTTTAATCTTGTTAAATTTCTATTGTACTTTTATACATTCGTAGGAAATCGTAATAATAAGTAAAAGAATTAAAATAATATATATTTAAATACAGGTATACTTTATATTCCTGGAGTTTAGATGTAATTATAAGGGATTTGAACCCAGACTTTCAAGCTCCCTTCAGCTATCCAATCTATCTCATTCAACTGATACAATGACCACACACATTTAAAAAAGATAAATGATCTAAAATATATATATATATACCATGCTATAAGTTTTTCTAAGGTTCAAAATTATCTTTACATTATATATAAATAATATTTGTGTATTAAGTTGAAAATATTTTCGAGATGAAAATTTGGAGAAAAATGAAAAAGATTGATTAAGAAACTAGAATTGAAAAACATTCAAACTGTTCACTAATTTTTTTTTTTTTTTTAAATAATTTTACGGAAAAAATACTGAGTAATATATTATTAGGAATTATAAAAACATAAAACATTGTTAATAAATCAGTCTAAGGAAAAGGCATATTTACAAAGTCAAAAAACAGAGAAAGAGATTTGAAATTTAAAGCGACTTGTATAACCATTCTTAACTAGATGATAAATGACAGTGAAATGTGCATATGTGAATGTATAGTTATATATGAATGCATAGATTATAATTTTTCTTTATTATTCTACAATCACACATGTTTAATTTTTTATTTTGTCTACATGCTCTTAAACTCACTTGATTTTTAAATGTGTATTTAATAATAGTTCATCATATTATTAATTTGTCCCTTCTTCAAACCTATTGATTTTATCCTCTTTTCAATAACCCTTTGTCAATCTGTTTTAAAATTAATTAAAAAAATGAAATTGATTGTCAAACTTTTAATAAATCATGTTTTCGACTGCTAGTAAAATGTGGGGTCATTTTAGACAAGCTGTTTTAACACTTGAATGATAGATAGATTTCAAAGTTCTTGTTCTTATATTACGTTTCGTTTTGTTTCTACTATAAAATATCCTTTTTTCATTTTCTGTCACTTTCATCACAAAGGTTGATGTACTTTGTTGCAATTTTATTTTATTTGCAGTGAAATTTGATCAAGTTTGAACCCTTATGACCTTTGAACATTTAAAAATGTCACAGACTTATAATGGATTGCTATCACTATTTGTCAGAATATTTTTTTTCCTGTCTCTAGGGTTTAGCAATTTTAATCTGAACCTTTAAAAGTCCATTATTTTCTCATAAAAGTAACTTAAATATTTAAGAAACTTAATATATTGTGTATTATAAAATCTGACCAAATTTAAATACTTTTCAGTATTGTATTTAAAATTTTAAAATAATGAAATCATATTTTAAATAAAAACGAATATTAAGACATTTTTTCAAACTTTTTATAGTATCTAGAAAAATTTCTGTTTTTATACATTTATCTATACATAATAAAATTATAGATAATTAAGTAAAACTTCATCAAATTCATGTTTTTAATAAAAAGATTGTAGTTACTATAATAAAGTGCATTAGGTGAGTCTATGTCTTTACGTTATTTTCCTCAACATTTAACTCAAATACATTAATAACTCAATTCAAAAGCTAAATTATTTCAAATTATTATTGACAGGAAAATAACTGTCTAATGGAATTGAAGATCTTATGATCAGTTGGTTATTTCAGATTAAGAGATTGCATATGATACTATTTTCATATAGTGAAGAAATAAAAAAAAACTATGGATCTAAAAAATTCTATTATTTTTTATATATAAACATATTATATGTTTAAATATTTGGATATCTAAGTGATTAGTATTTTATAAAATTAAACTACATAAATCAGAAAAAAACTGCAATTGTATTTAAAGTCTGAGTACTTATTTTACAACTTAATTTTTTTTTATAGATTTAATTTAATAATCAGAAATGTAATGATAATATAACCTACAAGTTCAGTGCTTATTAGAAATTATTAGTCAGAAGGCAATCAACTTTCGACATGTGCTATTTAATCATGTTACTAACTCAAGATGTTCTAGTGAATATTTAACATCTGTAAATTTGAAGATTTTGCTGGGTCTAACTATAAATTACTAATACAATAAATATAGGAGATTTGAACTCAGACTTTCAAGCACCCTTTAATTATCAACACTATCTCATATCACTGATACACATGATCACACATGTGTAGAAAAGATCAATAATCACCAATATAAGTATTTTACACTGAACCAGCACTCATCATCTCTCGCACACACACATATAATCAGAGCTCAGTTTATATTAATATAGCAAATTTTCATACTTTAATGGACAGGCATCAATCTACTCCAACCTCCAACTCTTCAGCCATCCATACCATTAAAAATCTGATGATGGAAAGCCCAAATTCCATGGTGATGCTATTGTTTTGTTATGGTAATGTGGATAGTTGAAAGGTGTTTGAAAGTCTGAGTTCAAATTCCCTATATTTACAATTAGATTTCAGGTATATAAAGAATGCCTGTATTTCAAATATTACACATTAAGTCTGCATCATGCACACCCCTCCTCTATGTATTTAAATGGATACAGTTCTGTACATGAGGAGTCAGAGTGACTTGAGGTCAACATGGGCATAACAACAATATTGCATCAACATGGGATTTTAGTTTTTCATCATCAGATTTTCAATGGTATGGATAGCTGAAGAGGTGGAGGTTGGAGTAGGTTGTAGCCTGTCCATTAAAGTATGAAGATTTGTTATCTTAATATAAACTGAGCTCTGATATATATATATATATATATATATATATATATATATATATATGAGAGATGATAATATGGACCAACTGATGAGTGCTGGTTTAGCATGAAATACATATATTTATTGATCTTTTCTCCATGTGTGTGATCATGTTATCAGTGATATGAGATAGTGTGGATAGTTGAAAGATGCTTGATTGAGTTCAAATCCCTTATATTTACAATTAGGCTCCAGGTATATGAAAACTGCCTGTATTTCAAATATTATACGTTAAGCCTGCCTCATACTCATCCCTCTTCTATATATTTAAATGGATAGTCCTGTACATGAAGGGTCAGAATGATTTGAGGTCAACATGGGTATAACAAAAATATTGGAATAAGCATGGGATTTGGGCTTTCCATCATCAGATTTTCAATGGTATGGTTGGCTGAAGAGTTGGAGGTTGGAGTACATTGAAGCCTGTCCATTAAAGTATGAATATTTGCTATCTTAATATAAACTGTGCACTGATTATATATATATGAGAGATGATAATCTGGAGCAACTGATGAGTTCTGGTGCAGCACAAAATATGTATATTGATGATTGTTGATATTTTCTACATGTGTGTGATCATGTGTATCAGTGATATGAGATAGTGTAGATAGTTAAAAAATGCTTGAAAGTCTGAGTTCAAATCCCCTATATTTATAATTATGTTCCAGGTATATGAAAAGTGCCTGTATTTCAAATATAATACAATGAACGTAAATTTACAATGATTAAATCTTCATGCTCTCATTCCAAAATACTTTAGATTGATCTATATAATTGCATTTAACTTTTAAAAGTCTCTATCTTGCATTTGGGTTTGAAAGTGTTTTGTATACTCACTATAACATCAGTGAGCAAGTAACTTGATTAAACAGCCCATGTCAAACACTGATTATTTTTTAATTAAGAATTAATCAGAAATTTATAAAATAAAAAGACATGACTATATATAATCAAGTATACAATTTATTATATAATGAATAGACTTATATATATATATATATATATATATATTCATATATATATATATCATTGTATCTGATATATATATATATATATATATATATATCAGATCAATGAAATGGTCATGCTAAGTAGATTATACATGTAATAAGTAAGAAACTTATAAATTATACTGTAAAACAATACAAAAATTATTACACAGATGAAAACTGAATCCTCTTCAAAACAAGTTTTATATCAAGCTTTCATATAGTCATAATTTTTAATCTTATTTTTTTCAAAGAGTCTAGGGGAATGTACTTCAATATATAATTTATATATAAATAACTGGAATGCTTAATCATATATATGATGCTTTTAAAGATTGATTTAATAAGTTTGAAATAGTTGACCTATCACAGATACATATATATTTTATTATTACATGAGCTTATGCTATGAGGAACTTACTCAAAATACAAAAGTTCAATAGAGTTTAAGGCACATAAACCAAATAAATAAATAAGAACTAAATAACCAAAGATTTGAAAACTTAATTTTATTGATAATGATTATTTATGATCATATCATTTAATAAATATTGAGTCATACTGACTTCAAAATAAAATTGTAAAGATAAAAATCTGTAAACTAATTTTGTTACACTGTATTTATATATTGGACTATTTCCATCATCTAATATGAGTGTTAAATGCCTTTAAAAAAATTTAACTTTACTTAAATATTCCAAATACATTCAACTGTTAGTAATAGCACATCAAATAGGTTTGAATATGCACACTGTTTTGAGAGGTATTATTTCTCCTCTTCTTTAGATGTTTCTGACCTGAGCAGTGACAGTACTAACATGGGAATTGAACCTAAATCAATATTTATATTAGATAATGGAAAAAGCCTAATATATAAATACAACTAAAACACCATCATCACAAACCTTCAGGAAGACACTAATTTTGTTACATGTTGTAATATTTAATAAGTTAGATTTAAAATTCTAGGTGATCCTGTATGAATTTGTCATTTTAATCTATTTAAGCAGTAAATATGTTGTAATCAGATTTTTTATATTTTTGAATAGACTGGAAAAAAGTAAATTCACAAGAAAGTGAAAGGAAAAATTATCAGTAAATTTAAAAATTTGTTTGTATTTAAAAAAAAAAGATAAAGATTTTACAGAAAATTCATTTTATAATTAGTTAAATAAAAATGCAATCAATTATATTTAATTGAAGTAGTGTAATTAGGTGATTAGCATTAACAAAATAGAAAAAATATCTGTAAAGCAAACATTTTTTGATAAACAAGAATGTTAGATTGATGTATATATAAACAATACAACAACAAGTGTATTAGTCATCATAAAAACTATATAAAGAAATTAAAGTTGAGATAATTTATCCTTTCATATTCAGATTCTTTTATTTGGGGAGAGAGGGTCACCATTTTTAAACAGAGTCAGAGATAGATTTATTGTCATATTGCTAGAAAGTGTGTGAAACTGTAGTATTAAACAAGAGAACTAATGAAATTAAAGCAAGTAATTCACCACAACTCCATAATTTCTATAAGTGTAAAAATATATATAACTAGAAAGTAATTTTTAGTATACAATTTAATATATCCACAATGAAAATAAATAACATTCAACAAAATGTGTTCCCCAAGTATCCTGAAATGTAATATCTCAAATGTGAAAATATAACATGGCTTTCTCAATACTCTAAAAATAATGATGTGAAGCTTGGCCTGTTACAGTTTCCTGATAAAAGATTTTGGGGTTGCTCAAAAATTGTCTTAGCTTATGCAAACCAAACTTGGAAATTATTTAAAGAATGAAATAATAAAGTATTGTAACAATCCCAGCCAGAAATAAATATATTGGTTCAGAAAAGAATCTGATCATTAAAATTTATACATTATGAAAATTATGAAATACAAGGTAACATATAAATATTAAAAGTTTAAAACTAAATGAGTCAATAAAATACCAAGAATTACCACAAAAACAAAAAAAAACCCTCTATAACACAACCAATGATCATAAATCTACTTTGACAGGGAAATTATTGGTTTTCTTATACAGTTTTTTTTTTTTTTTTTGATTAAGCTAGTTTAATTTTGAATTTCAGCTAACTTTAATTATGGTGATATATATATATTAAATTACCCCAGATGGCTAAGAAATTCAACACCACCATGTATGAAATAAATATATAATTATATTAAAGTCCATATTTCTTAGCCATGTGGGGTAATTTAATATTTGGATATTTATTTCAGTTTAGCATAAAGCACTGGGATTATTTTCACACACACACACACATATATATATATATATGTTTAAAGAGGTTCATTTAAACTTCTTTGTATCAATAATTTCAATCTCTGTGGTCAAATTGCAATTTTTAGTGTCTATATAAGTATATTAAACCATTAATAAAAGTGTATTCTACCCTTATTGTTATAAGGAGATTGCCTTAACAAAAGTTTAAAATTGTTGATTGTTATTGATATTGGGATTGTCTAAATGTTGACTGGTTTTAGATTATTACTTATAAATCCATTTAGCCTTAAACATTATCACACATTATTTAAGTAATATTTTGGGTGTAATTTGAAATGTATAATTGCAGTTTGTAATGCTATGATTGACTATTAATTAGTTTGTATTCAGAATATGTTTTATTAACATATTTAAAGAGATTTATTTAAACTTCTTTATATCAATAATTTCAATCTCTACGGTCAAATTGCAATCTTTAGTGTGTATATAAGTATATTAGAACATTATTTCACCCTTATTGTTAAAAGAAGGTTGTCTTGACAACAGTTAGAAATTGTTGTTTGTTATTGATTTTGGGATGGTCTAAGTGTTGACTCGTTTTTAATGATATAGAGTATATATATATATTGATAGGCTTTACTATTTTTTTTATTACATTTGTAAAATGGGTATTATTATTATTATTTATTAGTAAAATTATTATAATAAATTTTGTATATATATATATATCTTGATATGCGTTCAGAAGTGTGTACATTTTTTAATGTGCCTTGCTTCTGGTTTTCCATTCAGCTTAATATATTTTTAGTGTCATGTGCCTGTTTGCAATGCACATCTCTATTTGCTAATAAAGTTAAAGTACTGAGTAGAAAGATAGATAGCAATTCTTGATGTACAAATATATCATTATTTGAAAAAAAATCATGTGAATATAATGTTTTTCAAACCATCAATGTAAGGACTGTTTCTATTACATATGTTTATGCATACAAAAAGGAATATTTTCCCCATTAAACTGTTTAATAAATTATTCAATTTTTGTTACATAAAACCAAGTTTAGTATCTTAAAGTCATTACTTCTTATTTCATTTTTATTGTATATTTAAATTTATAGTTTGTTTATGTTTTCAGGTGGATTTATGCTTTAGACAAGGGAATAAATTATGTTAGTGGAAGAAATTAGGATAAATATAATATAATGGTAATCTTTCATTATGTGTAGTTTTTTTTATAAAGGATTTAATATTATAAATAAAAACTATTTGATAATGTGACTCATCCCAACTCTCATTGTAGATGTTTATAAATTGATGAGGTTAATTAATCCCTCAACTAAAATATTACCATTAATCTAATGAAATTATTGTTTTATTTATTTTGTTCTTTCTTAAAAAAGATTTAAGTAGCCTATATATATATATATATTGTAATGGAACGTATATGAGGCATTTCATTAAAATTAAAGATTGAAGAAAAACAAACTTGTTCCAATTATATTTTAATAAATTGTTTAAATTGCCCTTCCAACTAGCTTTATATAAAACAAATCTAAAATCATACTAATCAATGAGATCTTTCATTATAATTTATCTTTTAGGTTGATGTGACTAACTAATCAAATATATATATCAAAAATAAAGTGACTTTTATTAAATTCAAATATACACATCTACTATATAAATTTATGTACCTCTAAATATGTGTATGAATAATAATATATGTAAGTGACCTACAAACCAAGTAATAAATGAAATAAGAAATTATCTTTTATTAAGTCATAAATTCAATTAATTTACTAATAACTTTGGCATTAAGAAAATAAGAATAATATAGTATCGATCTTTAAATAATTACAAAGGCATTATTTATAAAAATAAATAGCACATCTTTTATTTATGTTATCGTTTGACTTTAAATAATATTGATGTTTCAAATATAAATATAAACAATAAATATATAAAGACATATTTCTGCCTAATAGTTGTATTGTAAAGATAATAATTAATATTTAGTACCTCAACTTATAAATTATATTTTCAGATTTTAAAATTATTTAAATATTTATCTTAAACATCATCTGTTATACGTTTAATGTTATAATAGAACAAGACGCTTAAATTGATCATTCACAAACGTTACATTTTACAATGAAAAAAAAAAATAAACAAAAAAAAAAATATCAATCTCAAAAATGTATATCCACACATCACTCATATAAATATATAATTATTAAATACCTTTTTTAAAAGTTCACTTAGTTGATTGTCCTTTTTAAGAATTAATTTAGTCCATGAGTTTTTTCATCTGTATATTTTTTTTTATTTTTAGAATGCATTCTATAAAGACGACGAAACGATTTCATTAAAGAAGATTATTAATTCTTGAATATATGCATATTTTATTAAAATGTTAAATCCAGCACATCAATTACAATTACTTCCAGATTAGAATTAAATTGACGATAATACATTTAAGATAGCTATGCCAGCTTTTAACTCCAGACGCGATGAAATTTATACGTTGAAAATTTTAGTTGTTCCATTGAAAAATTGCTTTAGAATATATGAAAGCGATGATGATGATGCAGCCCTAGCTGCGATATATCCTTATTACCCCGTCATAATTTATATGTTTATTACAAAATATATACGTTACTTCAGTATTTTAAAATGGTAAACTTTAAAGAAATAAAATGTAATAAAATTCTATCCTTCAGTTGTTTGTTCTATATCCCATTTTTAATAAGCAATATATCCTGATAATGGCTTCTTTATTATTGTTGCTATGGTTCCATGCCAGCAGATGCTATTTTAAAACTCATGTTATAGTATGTTCTCTTTTACAACAATTAACATTAAAATAAAAATAAAATATCAAGTATATATATAAAAAGTATTAAATTGAAAATTTAACATCTTTTAAAATATACATAAATAATTATTTATTACATTTAGTAATCATTGTAAATAAAATACATTTTTTTTTTAATCTACAATTTATATGTCCTTATTTATTTTAATAATTAAATGTTTATAACGATGTACTATCGATATATATAAATAAAATAATAACTTCAAATAATAACTATATTTAATAAACATAAAAGAAAAATTTAAATATTTCATATATAAACTTCAACTTAAAGAGATTTTTTTTTTTAATAACAAATAACAAATTTTTAAAATATAATATCGACTTATCGATATTTACACTACCCTCTAATCGATAAAATTATTTACAAATATATATTGTAACCAAAACATCTTCTCGAGCCGGCCACGTTGCGTGCCAAAAGCTGTAACCAAAATCCCTAGAGCCGCCCACGTTGATGGCTCACAAAGGTGGTAACCAGCCTTCCATCACACCTCCAACTACCCATCATCATGCCGTACTTGTTGCGGCACTATAAATTGTAACCGTAAATTGTGTAATCTCAACTACGTAACGTAAATGCACTAGGAATTACAACCTTGGTCACTGATCAACTCTCATTGCACATTATCAGCTATTAAGAGCTGTATCCAAAAGCATATCATACTATTTATTTTATGCACAAAAGACCACAATCAACATCTGGGGCAATTTACTACAGACAAAATTAATGAATTAACCTAACTTTTTATAATTTATTTGATCGCAGCCAGGGTATACCGCGAAGACCTATCATAGTATTATTATAAAACATATTAAACAAATTATAAGTGCAATTTTATCACTCTTAAACCTCAATTTGCGATTTTTATGGTATGCGACCCTATGGCCGACCATGTACAAGATAGCGTAATTTGTGGAACCACATAAAATTATGAAATTTTAAATCATCTATATGATTTCTAAGACAGATGCTAGTTCAGGTAAAGCTTTGCAATTAATAAACATGAATAATTGGGTTCTTTTATAATTTAATATATCATTGAGACTCTTATTGTATTGACGAATGAAAATTTAAAAATGTTAGGTAAATATATTTAATCATATCATTATTGAATAAATCTGTTCACAAGTTTAATAATTAATTTGTATTTTATACTAGAATCAACTACGCAAAGCCACAATGATGGAAAAGGTAAATGGGATTTTATTGTACCTTACCAATCATATACTACCAAAGACGAAAAGCATCTTAATGTTTTCTCAAAATATTAATAAATTCTTATATCATGTAGACAATAATATGTAATTCAATGTATGCTCTATAATGTATGCTCTATCCAAAGTTTATGATTTCTGATGTTATGAATGACTCATAGCAACGGCACAGTAAGTTTAATTATAAATCAACTTTTATTTACAAACTTTATGAACAATAAATAGTTAATTTCAATATTTTAAATAAAACATAAATAAACAAATAAAATAATTAAATGATAGTTCCATAGACTTTCTTCAATACATCTTATAGGTATAGTATTTAAAAACCTAATCATACCTTATTTCAATCTAATGTAATGAACATTGAGACAATTATTAAATTCAGCATTAACTTATGAAATATTGAACGTCATTCCAGATTCAATAACTTCCTACTGTATACCTATAATAATATAATAATATGATGTTTGTATGTTTTAGCTATAATGTAATCATTAATTAAAATGAAATGTAAACTTACACTCCGGTAGATAATAATTAACCAACAGTTAATTATCATGAAGTACTTGAATAGAATGTCCTGTTGCCATTTATCAATCTAACCGATAAATTATGCTTACAAATGAAGAAGATGATTTGGCAGATTAACTAAATACTTTGCCCAACTTATATCTGTGAAGCAAACATATTCCTGTGGATGTATTCATCTACACGTAGGAATGAAATAATACTAAACGTTTTGCGTATTTAACACTATCATAAAGTCATACGTATAATCACACAATTCCGCGGATTAACCACCAGCGCAGGAATGTGTAAAATACAAAATGGCAATTAAAATAATCTGCGGATTAACCACCAGCACAGATTAAAGCCTTTAACATTCTAAAACAACATTATAATTTACCTCACATTAAAGTGCAAAATCATCCTCCTCAATTCTTCCGACTATTCAGAATACGCTGACACTTTAGCAAATGTGGGTTCTTGCTTAATAATATGTCACAATAATCAGGACAACTAATGTACTACTTATCTTGCTTAAAATAAACATGTGTAATGTAATATAAATAATATTGGCATGGGAATATAAATCTGGAAAGACTCACAAAATATCTCATAAAGATTGGTATATCTCATGAATTCATTAAGTACTGTTTAAGCTTTCTCCGCAAGCGCTATTCTTTTGAATAAATATTTTATTCAACCTTTATTAATCTAACAAAGATAACTTATGAACTTCATATGCGAGTTCATATAACGATAAAATTAAATAAATGTATTATTCATTAACATATAACATTTAACGGTGTGTGTGTGTGATAAAACTAAATGTAAAGCATTTTATAGTTCAAATACATGAATTTTAGCAGATGTGTGTATCATAAATTGGATTGTATAGCATTTTATAATTCCTAATGTGATCCGTGGAATCCATGTACAATGTGTAGAATAATAAGTATATGAGGTAATAGCTATAACTGTAGTTAAATTCCATACATGCAATTTATCCATTTGATTAGTTATTAAAGCAATATTAGATTAACGATTTGCGTGGCTCTCCAAACATGAAACAATTTTAAAAAACAGGATACACAGAATTTAAATGAAAATGTTTTTCATAAAGTTATTAATCCCTATATCTCTCTGTCAAAAGTGTTCCAAGTTTATCCTATCCATGCAAGTATTTATTTATCCATTGCGTTAATCCAGGAATAACCAATTACAGCAATTACTTTATTCATTTTAAACTGACGATACAATTATAAAATAGCTTTGTTTAATTATTTAAAGAATGTTTATGATCCAAATGTTAAACAAATTAACTAGCAATTATTACTGGCATTATAAAATTAATTATCAATCAATAATATATTTTATTAGAATTAAAGAACGGAAATATTAAAAGATTTTGACAAATTTAACGCTTTACTTTATTTTAACTTAAACTTTTTTCTTTTTAAAAAACAAATTTTCATTTTCATAAGACTTCTGTAATTAAAACACTGATTTAATTTTTCCAAATTGTAGAATAATAAATATTTCAAAACATACCAAATTCTTGTATTTAATTCTTTCAAACTGGGAAGCTCCGACATTTCAAAAATGTAATATTGGAAACGCTACCGGTGATTTGATTCAGTTGGCCGACCGACTTGAAAAGATCTTTAAATTTAGTGATCCATCTTAATTAGATACCACTAAGTTATTTTATGTTTATAACAAATTTTGTGGTAATTTATTCACTTATTAATGGCTTCAAAATAAGCTCAGCAAATTTACACTATTTGCCTTGACCATTTCTGTTCTTCTTCCCACCAAAAGACAAACTAACAGACGATATTCTCCTAGAAATTCGCGCTCTTTTCTTTTATTACATTGAGACGCATACGTAATTATTGTATTTATTTAATAATTTATTTTAATTGAACAAATGGTTTTATTTTAATTCAATAGAAATAATAATTTAAGATTACTTTAAATAAATAAAAACAAAATATTATTTTTAATAATATTTTACCAAATTTTAATATGTTGTAAAAATTTTAAAAAGTTAAACATTCTGATATAAGTTAGCATATGGAATGAAGCAAATTGAAAATTATTAAAATAATATCAGAAAGTAATCTGTTCAAGTGCGAATCAAGCCAACCAAATCATCAAAAGAAGAAAGAGAAATTTTTATATAAGTTACATCAATTAATATATTTTATGCTAAAATATATGGTTACAATATATATATATATATGTGTGTGTGTGTGGATGTGTGCGTGTGTGTGCATTATTTCTCTTATTTTAAAGAACTTAGCCTTTTGATCAGATAACTTAGTCATTTGAATATTTGACTGTTTCCTTGATTTTAATCCCTGGTATTATCTCTCTTATAAGTAGCAATCTCTTTTATCCTTATCTTTTTTACTCTTGTTTTCATTACTTAATAACTACTATTTACTTCCATCCATACCTGAATTGATCCTATAAGAAGTTAAATGTTATTTGCTACACATTCTTTGTAGTTGAGATAATGATAGAATTGAATTCCAGCTTTCAACCATGTAAGCACAATTGTATTTATCTATAATTAACTATTTCACCTGGAACTCATTTTTGTTTTAACGAATTTCAGAAGTCAACATCTTCTTTCACTATGGATTATTTTTTCTCCTTTAATACTTTCTACATAATTTTTTAGCAGGTGTTACAGTGATAGCTTGGTTCTGAGTTTCTATTCTAATAACTTTTTTGCTTTCCGTTGATGCAATGGGAATTGCTTGTTGTAAAAGCTTTGAGTGCATGAAGTGCATTGTAAAGTTGTAATAAATTGGTTTTGTTCAGAGTTTATTCAAGCTGGTACAAGTTCTGTTTGGCTAATAAATTCAACTCTGAATAGTATGGTAAGATATAAATGTTTAATATTCCATTCATGGATGTGATTTTTAAACTACTCTGAAATAAAACTGGAGCTCTTAACTATTGTCTGAAGTTTTGGGGATTTATAAGTTGCAAATATCTCTTTTAGAATTGATTTTTTTTGTTGGACCCTGTTAAAATATGACTCAATTATAACCAAAAATAAATGTACTCCAAAAACCCTGCATGATTCATGTGGAATTATTTCTTAAGATGTATATGCAAATGACAATAGAGTGTATGTCAAGGGATCTGTTTTACATTTGATAGACACTTTACGATGCTTTTATTGTATTTACAAAGACTTTGTCAATTGTCAGACTTTATACATAAAACATATTAAGGTCTTGGCTTATACAATTCCTGGTGGATTTATGAATTAACTTTAAATTGTTGAGTGGCCTTTAGGACAGTATGAGCACACAGTCTTCCATTAGCATACATTGTATATTTGATGACACTTAATCTTTTAATTTCCATAATGTTACAGAAAGTTTGTTTGGTTTTCTATTCAACCATCTCATATATATATATGGACATTTGAGTGAAATGTATTAATATAATTAATAAAAACTTACTTCACTGTGATGTTTATGGTATGAAAGTGTTCTTTGTATACTCCATCATATATTCATATCCTGATAGAATTTCAATTCAGTGTTAGATTTATGACTCAAATGGTCAGATTGAGAGAATTCTCATCAATGTTTTTGACTGTGATATTTTGACCATATAAATACTAGTAAAACATTTTGATTTCCAAAATAATTGCTAACAATTTTTTGTTGTTTGTTGTTTTGCTATGTTCTTGACAAAGTTCTTAATGCAAACACAATGGTTTTCTCTTCTTTGCAAGGTGACTGAGAACCACTACCACTTTGTATTCTGAATTGTCAATGGATAATATTACATGCACTTCATTATTGTAATTTATTAATATTTTTGTTCTTAAATCATGGGTTTTCTCCATCACTACTTTCAGGTGTGTTGGTCTTGTAAGCTTTTCTCTTAAGAAAACATTGAAAATGGTCAATAAAACTGAGAAAGAGTTGCAACTCTCTGATATTCTGAGATATTTTTGAAGTTTTAACACTCATGTCTTTTCAGACATTATTAATTTTCCTTACTGATTACTAGATATGATATGTCCTATGAATTTTATAATTGTAGTTTTCCAAATTCACTCTTCTGCATTTAATCTGAGCACTAATTTTACCAGCTTCACTTAGATTTTATAATTTTTAGTCTGCAAATCCTGTTCTGAAATGGCTATTATCAAAATATTATTAAAATATAGTACTTTTTCATTTATATCAAGAATTATATGGTTCATTTTTGAATGAAAAATGTTTAGTGCAATGATAATGTGAAATGGCAGATGATTACACTTGAAAAGAGTGACCAGTATTGTCAGGATTAAAATCTTTGCTGATTTTTTTATAAAAAAAAATCTAATAAAAAAATGAGTTTAGATTTAATTTTTTATAGTATGTAGCCCCTTTAAACATAGGCAATTTTTTACACACACATACAATTTGTAATATCAGTAGGTTGAATTTCTCATGTATAACATTCAGATTTTATTATGTTCATGTGGGTTATATGATTTAGCTAATTTCAGGTGCTGATGATTTTTTTTCTGTTTATTTGACCAGTTATTTTTACAAATTCTTACCAGGTAATCTATTTTTCTTTTTCCATTTGCAAATTTTAGCTGTATATCATGATTTTCCCCAATAGTCATACTAAATCAATTCTCTGTCATCCATTTGTCTGCCATTGTCATGGTAACATTTTTTTGTTTTAAAATTTTTTTGGTGGTATGATCCAGGTATTGTATTATTTTGAAATTGTTTCAGTTCGACAATAACTGTTTTGTGAATGAGATTGATTTTGTGACTATCAATAGCTAGATGTTCATAGAGCCTCCCGCCAATCATGCTTTCTACAAACTGTTGCAATTCATCTTTTGTTAATTTTGCTAATGTAAAATCAAATTCATATATATTTTCACCACCATTTAGGCAATGATTCTAAAAATGATCTTTGAATGTGTCAAAATATTCTGGGCTCACATAGATTGTATTATCTTCTGGCCTGAAAACATAACAGGATGTTACTTTTTATTTATCCTTCTTGATGTTGTTCATAAAGTAATAATTTTTCATGTGATTAGTATAGGGCAATGAATTGAATTCTTTATTGATGACAGCCTTCTTTATATTTACTTGTGATATAATGGTCAGTTATCCACCTTCAGATTTTATTAAATTTAAGCTATGTCTTGATCCAAAAAAACTAGGTTTATTAGCACAGTTTAACAAATGCAATATACTATAAATTTATATACATAAAATCAAAGCAAATCTGAAGGTGGATAAGTGACCATTATATCACAAGTAAATATAAAGAAGGCTGTCATCAATAAAGAATTTAATTCATTGCACTATACTAATCACATGAAAAATTACTACTTTATGAACAACATCAAAAAGAATAGATAAAAAGCTCTTCCACTGGAAATTAGAAACTAGTTATCTATTTATTTACAATTTGAGTGAGAAGTACATTTGGTAATATATATGTGTGTTTATAAAAATGTCATATGATGAGTGATCTTAATGCTGTCTAATAATATTCAGAATAATTCTATCATAATTGGAATTACTTACAGAGTGTTGCAGCTCTAAGACTTATCAAATAAAAATAAGATTAGATTAAACTGCACAACCATATGTTCAGCTTGTCACCTACAGAAGTAAAATGTACTAAAAAATTAATTGCTTGTGTTGAAAGTCTTCTGTCAATTTCTGTCTTGGTTCTTCAATCTTTTATTTTCCTGCTTCAACAAATTGACTATTATGCATACAAATTGACAATTCCAATAAAGCTCACATATTAATCTACAGCCTAATTATTTATATTTCTTTGAAGTTGACAATTACAATTTAATTAGTGTTTATACATTAATGAGCAATGTATTTATTGGCTTTATAAGTTAATTTTATAATTAAGAGATTATGTTTATCTTAGACATTTAATACTTGCCTAAGAAATTATGATTAACCAAATATAATTATTTTTTATTTTTCTTTATGTATACACTCAATATCTTAAATATATATAAAATAAACAACACATTAGAAATAATTAGCTATGTTATAAATAAGTTATAAAAATATAGCCACATTAAAAAAAAATAATAATGTGAACAATCTATATCACGTTTCTTCATCATCTCCAGGCATACACTTACAAGTTATTGTTTTTTCTTTAATTTATATGGTATTCATCATGAATATAATTTAAATAATTTGATTCTTGCTTAAAAATATTAACAATATACTATGATATATTTTAATAGTGATCACCATTTAGCTTCAGATCTTATTTTAAAATGAATGCTTAAATTAAATTTGCAAATATGCATGTTAAAGTTATTTACCTTCTGTGGATGACATTTTAAAAGCAGACATTATGTAAGATTTACACCATCACTTTCATTTGAAAACAAATAATTTATTGACAGCATGCATGGACCATGTAAAATCATTCTAAACTATCTATTTGTTCTATTACAGACAAACACAAGTCTCTAAATAAAGAATGTAAAGAAGCTTATTTTTACATTTTTTAAAATTAAAAACTAAACTAAAAAATAATAATAAAATAATTTAAACTTCTAGTTGCTTTTCAAAGAAAAACATTTTAATAATATGATCAATAAAGAACACAAAGTTTATTTTTAAATTAATTTCTAACAAATTAATGAAAAAAAAAGTATGTATAAATAGCAATTGGAAAATGTTATTTCCTTTTTATCATTTACTTTGCTGTTGTATTTTTTTAAAATTCTTATTAAACCTAGATTTTAAGTATGTACATTATCTTGAATCTTAAATTTATTAATTAATTAACCCAGAATTATCTGGGGATATAGACCCAGTATTTCAATGAAACAATTAAAGACAAAATGGAATGTAGATAACCAAATAGATCGGTATTAATTTTTTAAAAGAAAATATTTGCCAGAATTTGAAATTGTGATATGGCTAGTATCTGCATTGCCAAATAAAATAGACAGATAATATTTTAATTTAACTAGTGGTGAAAAAACAAAAGCAACATCATCACATAGTTAATGACTCTGTAATTTATGCTCATCATGGCAGAATAAAATGACTTTTTCTTTGGAATCTCTACAGAGATCTTTATAATATTTGTAAATAATTAGATATCTAAAAATTCATATATTCATCTACTTAAGAGTATAATTACCCATTGCTGAATATTTCTCTTCCTCTTAGTTTATTTTAGTTACAAAGGTATCTTATCTTTTAATTAACTTTGCAGCATCATTATCAGAAAACAAATAAAAAAAGCTCACAAAGATGTATATTCTCTAGATAATACAATTTTACATTTTGCTTTACTACAGGTAACTTGTATAACTCATAACAGTGTTTGAGTGAGGAGTTTAAAATTTAAAGGTTCTCAGAGTAAAACTATATCTGATATTTTCAGAGTTTGAATGTTATATTTCTTCCAAGTGATTATGCATTTGAATATTTAGTTTTATTTACCATCAGACTTTTACATCATCTTTCAATAAACACCAAACTGAATAAATTACTGTGGGATATAAAAGTTGGAAATGTGATATTATGTATATTGGGTAATCAACATGCAAACTTGCATATGATATTTTTTTGTTGTTATTGTTGCTGTTCCAATAATCTGTCGGAATTTGCATTTGTTTTAGATATTTATTTTTAATAAATTATTGACTTTTTTTAAATTTGAAAAATGTCACAATTTTACAAACTATAATTGATTATGCTCAAATATTCACTATATTATATATTACCTAATTATGTCACATTACCATCAAAATTATAAAATATATCACATTCGTATACTCAAGATGTATAGATATATAAATATTGTTTTCGCTGTTATGTTAGGATTTTAGTTTATTTTGGAAATTGTGGTAATTTTCATCAAAAGTGAAAATAAATTTTATAAAAAAGGCGTTCAGACGCAAATTTATATATTTATAATATAACCAGTGTCTTATTTTACTCTCAAAAATATCTTTTGCAAAAAAATTATCATCTATCTGGTCCCTTAAAATACATCATGCAAATGTCGCAAATGTTTTGTATAAAAAAACAAAAGATAAGCATTTATATCTTTTGGTGATTTTTTTTTTTGTAACTGGCAATACAATTTGAATTGTATCGCTTTTAAATTATAAAACCCTGTCTTTAAAATATGTTTATCAATTTAAGTCTTTAAAAGTAATGATAATTATTGCTCTCCCTACCAAACATCTACACACACACATACACTGAAAAAAGAATTGTGTTATTAGATAAATGGAAAATGTTAATATAAATATTTTAAAACATTGGCCTTTTCTTTGAAGATGATTGAGTTATTATCTCATAAAATAATTTCAAGCAATTCTCTGATGTTCGTCCATTAATGAAAATTATCTAAAATTGTGCATTAAAGAAAATTGAAATTTGTTATTGATTTCAACTAAATTGAATCATTTATTGTTACAAAGTTGTTTTAAACTATTTTATCAGCTTATTGTGTTTAAAAGCCCGTCTCAGCAAAACGAATAAACATCATCCCCCTACTTCTAGTACTGTATAAACTAACTTGGAATGATTTACAACCGCCCGAAGCAATTGTTTTAGAAAATGAAAACAGAATACAAATTGATATGTTTTTATAGTATTGAAAAATGTTTGTGTGAGTGTTTTACATTTTTCAATTTATTTTAGTAAATGAATCAAGAAATCATTTAGTTAAATAAATACATACTTTACAGATCAAAACATGTTTATCAGTTTCTTACAATCCATATAGGCTGTATTTACCCAAATAAAAAACTACATATATAAATAATCTAATGACAAAGCTATGTTTTTAATTAAATACCCATTTCGTTTATTTATTTATGATATAATTTATTCATAAGCAGTTTTACTAAGACTGCTATAGGACAAGTGCTTTTTTTTTTTTAAAAAAAAAATGAATTGATAATTTAAATAATTTCCAAAGATAACCAATTTTCTGTTAATGAAGACTTTAAGGAAGGTTTACTTTTGTCATTGTTTACTACTTTACCAAGATATTTACAGTTCAATAATACCGTTAATTGCTTATTAGACCAAAAAGTAATTAATCATTATTGCGATTGGTTCAATTATTTCTTCACATTTTTCCTTTTTGTTTTATTTTCTCTATTAGAAATCATTACAACTTTTTTCCACATTAAAAAAAATTATCAAGGTTAAAAACCTTCTTAAAAACGATACAAAATAATCAACTGGTTTATTGCTCTCTGAAGGCCAAACACAGAATGTAACAGAGCTGTCCCTTTATTCATGAACCTTAGCTTTAGAGTATCAATACTAACACTAGAAGAAAACTTTCTCCAATTCTCTCCATTCTCTTTTACATTTCATCTTACCATTTTCAATTACATTAATTTCTGTGGGCTTCAGATATCATGAAAATTTTCTTTCATCATATAAATATACTTCTCTGATATTTTTTTTTCCATTCTCCTCATTTTTTTATTTTTTTATTTTATTATCATTAGGCACATATGTTCAAACAGAAAACAGATATCACAAGTTTCTCATGCTATTAATTATCTCTTTATATTAACTATGATTATTCTATCATTATTGCACATACCAATTTTAATATCAGTCTTTTTTTCTCTCCATGCAAGTTTTTAGATAAAAATATAGTTAAATTAACTTTAATGTAATCTAATGCATATTGCAAAGCAATAGTTTCTTTTTTAGGCCTTATAAAAAGAGTGGAGAAAACATTAGAGGCTTGCTATTTTCTATATAGTGAAAGATTATCCCTTTCCAGAATCAATCCTAGAAAATAAGCAATATATGCAAATGCATTAGATTATATCACAAATATATAAAGCTTTCACTGTTATAAAACAGTACCAGAGACAAATTTAAAAAACTGGGGCTTCTTAAAAGTATTTAAAATACTTATATTAAAATCATCTAATTTTAATTATTTGGTGTTGTTTCAATAAAATTTAAATTCATGCTGAATACCCTACTCTTTATTGGTAAATATGATTTTATACTTTACAAAATAGTAACTGTTAAAAATTTTAGTAGCTATTAAAAACTGATGACTAGCATTCTCATAAACAAGATCTAACACTGATTTTCAAAAGAAGGTGAAGAAAAAATAATAATTAAGTCTAACATTCACACATTTACTTTTAATTAAGTATTAATTATAAAATAATTTTCAGAAAATCAGTCTTTTTTTTTAATGAACTCTGATTTATTGGTATCCATAATACACTTTTTAAGAGGATTCCATGTCATAATAACATGACAATTCTGAAAGTTAAAATTATTTTTAATATTTAAAGAGCTTCTGAAATTTAGCATGAATAATAGATACTTCTAAGATGAATATTAAGTTTTTTATGAGTATGACTGTTATAAAATCACATTTTAATAAAATATTTTAACCTTGCAGTATAGCAATCAATGATCTAGCTAATAATTTGCATTTGTAAGTACTTATGTAACATGAGTTTCTCTTCTATTTTGAAGGTAATCTATTACATGCATTTTTGGTGCTTGTGAATGCATCTATGTTACTATGTAATGGAGTTTTTTTAAACATAATTTTGTAATAGTCCTCTGTTATTCTAAATATTTAGTAGCAAAAGTTCATTGGAGTTTTCAACATCGATGTCATTATTTTTAAATATTTTTGCCCAATGTATTCTGCATCTACTAACAAACTCATTAAAATCTTCAAAAAATTTGTTTTAAAAGTAGTAATGATATAATATCAATATCTAATAAGAAATAAACACTTTTTCTTTGAATCTAATGCAATAATAAAATTAAGACAGATATTAATGTGCATGATAAGTTTTAATACCATTAGTCTTTTTATTGATATATTGAGTGATTACAAGAATAGCAAATATTAAATTATATTTTTTTACATAATCTCTTTTTACTAGTTGATATGCACATTCCACTCATGCTAAGAAATTTATAGCCTATCTGTTTTAATGAACTTCTTTTAAAAGATCATTAATAATATCTGTATAAATTTTAAATATTGGTAACTTCCAATTCATCCATCATTCATATAAAGTGAATAATTTAAATCAATTAAAGTTCACACGCTACATGTACCTACATTAGACAACTAGATTTTTGATACATTTGTAACTATTACTGCTTCTTGCTTTACTCACTAATACTTAAATTATGATTATGTCAAATACTTAGTGAGTAATCAACTAAACATAGTAGCATAGTCAAAATGCATCATCACTATTTCTACTATTATCAATCCACTTCAAGATGATTTCACCAAGTTCAGTCCATGTTCTCTGATCTCTACTAGTCTCTCTTCTCCACATCATCACAGCACACTTTTTTATTTCATCCATTTACCTCATATGTGCTCTGTTTCTAGGTTTTTTACAATCTCTTGGAATTCAGTTTAATATTTCAACTGTCCATCCATTATCATCTTTTTCAGCAACATATCAAGCCCAAATACTCTTCAGTCTTTTAATTCTTTCAATGATATCACTAACATTTGATTGTTTTCTTATTCATGTATTTTATTTTCTTCTTGCTACTCATAACATTCATCTTTCCACATTTCACTTAGTAAAGTTGCTCTTCTGTTAAGCATCCAAATTTCAGATCCATAAGTAAGAATTGATAGAACATATTTATTAAAAACCTTTTTCAAACACATAGGTATATTTTCTTTTAATATTAAGTTACTTCTCCCAAAAGCATTCTTACCAAGATTAATTCTATGATCAATTTTATCCATTATGTTCAATCCATAATAATAATCTCATGAAGGTATTTGTAATGTTAACATCTTCTAACTCATCAATATCAATCTTTATTTTCTTCCTTTGAGAAAATCCACTGAACATTATTTCAGTCTTTTTAATATTTACCCTTAGCTTTACTTTCTTATTTTTATCAGACATCACTTGCAATATTGCCTGAAGCTTTAAAGCATTATATTTGGAAAACAATTACATCATTTGCAAAATTTAGATGACTTAAATAATCTTCATTTAGTTTTACTCCCTTAACTTTTCATTTCAATCATCAAAATATTTTTTGCAAAACAGCTATATATTTTTTTGAAGATAAGAAGTCACCTTGTTTTACACCCTTCTCCATGTTAATCATCCTCATATCACTATGTAACATAATTGTTGCTGTCATATTTTTTTTAATATTATTCAGAATATGACAATATTCTATATTTATATCTTGATGATCCAATACTTTAATCATTGAAGAATACCTATAAAATCAAATGTCTTTCCTTAATGTACAATTCAAACATTAATGGAAACTCATATTTATTGGTTATTTCTATAACTTTTCCCAATACTTGGATGTAATCCACTTTAATAAAACTACTTTTAAATTTAGCTTGTTCTTTTGATTTGGTTAAAATGCAAAGTTCTCAGTAGATGAGCTGTAATTATAGTGGTAAAAATTTTGCATAGAAACTAATAAAAGGCAGATAGGTCTTAACTTATAATACCTTTTTATTACTTTTTTTAAATATTAATACTGTAGTCTTCCAATCATATAGTACACCATTATCATTTAGACATTTGGTATACTTGTTTATTTTATCTTTTGTGGGTTCCTTTTATTTTTATGGTAAGCAGAGAAATTTCAAAATAAAGGATCTTTACCAAGCTAAAATATATATCTCAAACCCAGTTTTTGCTTACTAGTAATTGTGATACTTTTGGAGAATATCACAACTAAATCTTTTCCCCCTATTTTATTTATAATGTTCAAAAACTTGAGTGAAAAATAAATGAAGAACAAAATTTGGAGAAAGAATGGCTGTATGCATAATTAAAAATAAAAATGTGGTTTCACAAATAAACAATACCACTATTTTGGTTAGTATAAGAGCTGATTAATGGCATGTTTAGCTAATGGCTATTGGACTATATGTTACCAATGATAGAAAAAAAGACAACAAAAGAAACTGAATTAGAAAGAGTAGCTAGCCATTGATGAAGCCAACAATGTATCCTTCCAAGCATACATTAATTTTTTTATCTTAATGAATATTTAATTCTGATAATATTTTAAAACTAACTTTAATTTTTTTTTTTTATTAACCAACATTGATTTCTTTTGGAAAATGTGTACTTTTAATGTAAATTATAAATTATATTTGTTGACATAATATCTTTATTTATATTTCTAAGAAAATATAGATAAATATGGAAGGGGTAGATAGACACAATTTTAAATATATTAAAATTATTTTTTTATATTTTAGAAAATATTAATCTAAATATGCATGTCTAAAAAGAAATAATATAAGTATTATTTAAAGGATAAAATAAATACACCTGGAACTCTTTTTATGCATACTTATTTAACACGATTTTGAAGTTACGCGATTCATGTTTCACTGGAAGTTGACCTCCGATAATGCGCTATTACTTTAAATAATAAATTTTGTGCAGTTACATTATATTGAAAATAATAGCACATTATTGGAATTCTACTTTCATCTTAATAATTTCAATATTTTCAGTGCTTTATGATAGTAAGATTTTATGCAATAATGAAATTAAAATCATGATTTCCACATTTTATCTATACACACATTAAATTTTACAAGACTATAATCTAAATTTGTTCAAACATTGTGCGTGTTAATTTTGCATTTTAAATCACATTCTGTTTTTGCTTTTTAAAAAAGAACGTAATCAATTATTAATCATTTAGTGTCCACAAGTTTATTTTTAAAAGGTCAGTAATAGCAGTGGGCACAATTAAAAATTAAAATCGGATTTTTAATTGTAATTAACAATTTAAAAATTACTTACGGGTGATTTGAAATTAATGTGATGTAAAACGAAATTTGATTTTTAAACAGAAATGAAAATTACAGACAAAAATAATAATTTAATTTTTAGTTGTTAGTTTTAATTAAATTTTTCTCAGCAGTGGTGTCTTTTTATTATCATAAGTCTAAGTTCATAAACAATTAATAAAATCATGATCATCGTCAACAGAAAACCATTATCACAACATGAGAGTGAACTTGGTGCTAGTTGTATTTCCTCTTGTGAGAATAATTGCTGAGATATTCTTGACTTTGTTTAAGGAGAAGCCAAATATATCACATCACATCACATGAGAATCTGATTTTTTACTAGTTTGCAAACGAACGTGTTTTTGGGCAAATAGCGATAATAATTAAAACGTGTATAAAA
Organism: Epiperipatus broadwayi; assembly: GCA_028023455.1. Taxonomy (NCBI): domain Eukaryota; kingdom Metazoa; phylum Onychophora; class Udeonychophora; order Euonychophora; family Peripatidae; genus Epiperipatus; species Epiperipatus broadwayi. The sequence goes on along the minus strand of JAQFVV010006361.1, from coordinate 1,266,377 downwards.
ATGTAATTACTGTACTGTAAATTATGCATAAAAATATGTTATTTGGAATAAAATTAAATATTATAGTTAAAAAAAGTTTGTCTTGTATCAATTTTTTTCAAATTTGAAATTTTTTATTAGTCATATTTTATTTCCTTATTTTTTTTTTTTGTACGAATTTTAAAGTAATTTTACATTGGTGCTTTGCTTTTACATGAATTTTGAAAAATCACAGACTGCATCCCCCCTTTTTCAATGTAAGTTACGTCTATTTTTGTGCAATTTTGTTTGCGCGTGTTTTCTGAGGAACCTATCTATCGCGTAAAATGAGACCCAGGTGTAATCTGTTAAAAGTTAAAATTAAAGATTCATAGGAGCTAATAATTCAATTCTTTATTTATTGTATATATCAATATCAATTAGCCAATTATAGGTTGCACAGTAAGTTAAATAATATAAATTAGCAAAAAAAACAAAACAAAACATAAAGTAATAGAAACAAAGTTAAAAAAACAATCAAATGAATAAATAAATAAATAAATATGCACTATCCCAAATGAAATTAAGAATATTTTTTTATGATGGCTTTAGTGAATTGTTTAAAATCTAAATTAAAAATGTCTTCATTAGTAAAATCTTTATTAAGTTCTGGGCAAATAAAGTAAAGGAGAAAATTTTAATATATCAGATTTACACATTTGAAGTTCAAAAATATTCTGAGTTTGATTATTATAATATTGTTTTTTTTTGATACTTAATTTAGAAAGCAAATTAGATACTGAAATATCTTTGGAAATAATTTTATGTAAAAATATAAGGTTTCTTATTTTTCTTCTCGGCAATAGTTTGATATATTGATCATGATTTAAATTATTTAATTTTAAAATTTTCTCAAAAACAGATGGAATTTTTATGATATCAGTTTTGGTATATATAATTGAGTCATATTCCAGATGGGGAGAACCAAAAATATAAAAAGGTTGATTGTTGTACATTTGTTAAATGCTTTTCCATATCCTTAAATAGCTCCTATAATTTTGAGAACTTTATAAACCATAAAATCAATGTAGAGATGCAAAGACTCATTATTAGAAAATATTATTTCTAGATCTCTTTGATGACCATTTGATATAATGTTGGAGCCACAGATATAATAGCAAAACCTTAAGATTTCAGATATCCCAGAGTAAGAGACAATGGAGCATTTATCCATATTTATGTTTATATAATTATGTTCACACCATTTTAGGAAATTATCTATATTTCTTTGAAATAGAAAAACAATCATTAATTAAACAGATATGGTTGAAATTTTTGAAATCGTCTACATAATATAGAAGATTTGAGAATTTAATATAATTTTTGAGGTCATTAATATATAAATTAAATAATAATGGTATGGAAACACTGCCATGAGGCACCCCAGTGAAGCAACAATATAGTGATAATTTATTGGTAAACTTCACACAAGACATCCTGTTTTTAAGGACAGATTCAAACCAATTAATTAATATTTTGGAAAAACCTAATTTACAAAGCTTTGTAAGAATAATTTTATGATTAATCTTATCAAAAGCTTTGGACATATCAAAATAAATAACATACAACCTAGACTGATCCTCAGTTGAATTGGATATGTGATCAAAAATAGTTAGCAGATTTGTTTTAATGGACCTTTTAGGTCAAAAGCCATGTTGCTCTGATGCCAAAATATTGTTGACATCAAATATAATATTATTATATAAGCATCTTTCAAAAGTTCAGGCAACAGTATATAGAACTGAAATAGGCCTATAGTCACTTACTGAATTCCTAAATCCTTTTTTAAAATTAGATACAATTTAGCAATGTCAAAAAAACAATTAAAAATATGCAAAAGAAAAGCTATTTATTCAGCACATCCTTGGTAAATAAAAGCTGCAATAGTATCAAGGCCAATATTAAAATGTAATTTAAATTTCTTAATAACAAAAATAATATCAGATTCAATAAATGGATGGACTAAATGCTATGTTTTCATCAATTAGATCATTATTTTCAGTCAGGTCTGTAAGAGATATTGATTGTTTGCAAAGTTCTGAGAAATAATGACAAAAATAATCTGCAACTAGATTTGAATTGTTATTACTTTTTAATTTTCTTTCAGAATACCAAAATCTTTGGCAAAAGACCAAAATTGCTTAGGGTTATTAAAAATATGAGTTTCAATATTTTGAATAAATTTTTAAAAATCTCTATGATACATATATATATAATCTTGGATAATCTTCTATAATTAACAAAAGTGTTAAAATAATTTCAGTTTTTTGTTTTCCAATATTTCTGATAGTGAAATGATTTCATTTTGATAATTTCTGTAAGAGCCATTGAAAACAAGACAGGAAAATAATTAATTAAAAAAATCTTCTTAGGAATATATTTGATAATTATCTCACTAAATCAGGGTCCCCAACCCTACACCCACAGACACCATGGTGCCAACTTACCATTTTACGTGTGCCCATCGCTATCCAAACACGATAAAAATTACTTATCTGATACAAATAAATTAAATTTTTAAAATTTCTTATAAATTATTGTATTATATTGTAATCAAATTGTAGGGCATACTATACCTTTTCAGTGTAAAAATATAAATGTTAATTATATGTTAAAATTTTATTTTTGAAATAAATATTTTTTTGTACATTATGTGTATTATTAACAATATCCAACTAAAAATTTACATTGAAAAAATAAATGGTGCCTGCCACCTGGCCAGTATTATAGAATGTGCTCTTAAGTGCAAACAGGTTGGGGATCCTTGCGCTAAATGATTGTTCAAAAACTTCACACAGTAATTTACATCTGATGAAGAATACAAACTTTTCCAAATAACATTAGCTAATTGTAAACAAAAACAAATAATTTTCTTTTTGGTAGTTTCTTTTAATAGTTCTAAAAGAACAAGTCCTATTAAATTGAACATTAATATACAATTCTAAGAGAGTATAATGTAAATCAATGGAAAAAGGAAAAGTAGTTAAACATTTAATTGCAAAAAAAATATTAAAAATATAGCTAGTTTAAGGTTATTGAAATCAGTGTATGAGTTAAATTGTTTTATATTTAACAAATTACAAACAGAATCATTCTCAATGTTTTAGGTAAAAGTGAGACTAAATTTATGACAGTCTTACCTGAGTATAAATCAGGAATATTGAAATCAACAGTAATAACAATGTATGAGTAATTCATTATATTTTGAAAAGGATAATGTTGGTTTTATGTATACAATACCCAAAACAAATTTAATATTATTTTCCAAACATATTTCACACCAAGTACCTTCACAAGATGATGATAAAATAGAAATAAATTTAAATATAAAATTACATTCAAAGGCAATGAGCATGCTTTTAACTCTGGAGACAACATCAGAAGGTCTATCTGTTCGAAGTACTTTATTTCTTTTTCTTTTATAAAAATATCAACTGAAATGTGATAAGAAAGCTTTATTTCTGAGTAAAAACAATATCAAAATTTTCAGAACTGAAGAACTACTTAATCTTTGCAATCTTAGTTCTCATTTCATGAATGCTTATATAAAACAAGAAAATTTAAACATAATATTTAAAAATCTAAAATAACAAATAATAATTCAGAAAAAGAAAAAAAATATTAATAAAGGTAAGAAATTAATCAAAAGTATTAATGAATTGGCCAATGAGTGATAAAAATTTGTTTAATGCAGTACCACAAGGCCAGAAATGACTGGAAATAAACCCCCAATGTTTATGTTTGGGAAGTGAAACAAAAAGGCTATTAGTATTACAGTTAAAGATATTAATTTAATAATTTTCAAAGGTATATCAGAAATTTATTTTACGATAAGTACTTATAAATACAAAATGATCCTTCACTAATGAGATATTTTTTATATAATTCTTCTCTTACACTTTTTTGTTTTTGTATTATGTACATATCCTTTTTACATATTTTTTCTTTTATATTTACACTGCAGTATTATGATGAAATCCTTATGACTTTTTTGTATTTTACACATTTTTGTATTGAAAATTATATTGAGTTTCATTGTTTTTTTTTTTTAATATAGTAGTTTCTTTCTGTTATTTAAAAATGTCACCACAGAACAATGTAAAAAATGGTTTATCACTATAAGAGAATTGAACACAGATTTTCAAGCACATGTCAGCTACCCACTCTATCTTATACAACTAATACACACATGTGTAAAAGCTAAATGATCTTCAATATACATATTTTATGTTGAACCAACATTCATCAGTTGGTCCAGATCCTCCCCTCCAACACACATATATAATCAAGGCTTGATTTATATTAAGATGGCAAATTTAAAAACTTTAATTTACAGTCTTCAATCTACTCCACTCTCCAACTTCAGTTATCCATAGCACTGAAAATCTGATGATGGATGGATGACTGAAGATTTGGAAGATGGAGTAGATTGAAGCCTGCCCATTAAAGTTTGAAAATTTGCTCTCTTATTATAAAGCAAACACTGATTATATATATGTGTGGGAGATGATGATCTGGTTTAATTGTTGAGTACTGGTTCAGCATGAAATATGTATATTGGAGATCATTCATTTTATTTCACATTGTGTGTGGTCATGGGTAGAGTGGATATCTAAAGGGTGCTTGAAATTTTGCATTTAAGTCCTTTATGGCTACATCTAAATTCCAAGTACATACATTTTACTTGTATTCAATCAAATATTTAAAATGATTTTTGTTTTTAGAGTAACATTGTTTAGTGAAGTTACCATTGCAGTATGTTATTGATTAATCTATTTATCTTTCCATATTCTTTCTTTTAATTTTTATCAACAGAAATAACTCTTAATACCAAACAATTGAATAAAATTATTGACGTTTCAAAACAGATCTGCTCGCAGCCATTTTTATACATTTAAAACATAAGGCTAAACTAAGATTATTTCCCTTTTTAATCTACCAAATAAATTTTATTGATCTCATAAATTACTCAGCAAAAATACAAAAACAATCTTATATCATTAATAGTAATGTTTTTTTTTTTTTTAAAATAAAGTTTTTTTAATGTTGTTTAAAATATTACTATCATTTACCTTTATTGTATTATGTATTCGAATATAAAATAATATAAGCAAACAGCGACAATGATATATGCAACATATATGTAATATAGGGTATATGAGCACAGACTTTCACACCACCCACCTCTCTCCACTCTATCTAATAACACTGATACACCTAAACACACATATGCTGAAAAGAGCCTGTGTTTCAGTTATATGCAACATATATATTTGTTTTTCCCCCCCTCCTTTTTATACTTTATATAAAAAGAATCTTTATGAAACAGAATATTTCGCATTACTATTTTTTTAAACTTTTTTAACTACTCTTAAGTATAAATACCTTTTATGCTATTTAATTTAACATTGTATATAAGTCATGAAATTTCTTTACATATTACCCATCGAATACTACTTGTTTAAAATTTGTAACTGAAGCTTGCGGTTTATTCTATCATCAATCTCGTCAGAAAAAACGGATAAATTGTTTATAATTAAATTTGGAACATCGATTCATAACCCTCTTTCATTGATTATGTTTGCCACTTTTTAAAATATTTTCCATTTTAATTTTTATTTGTAGTAAATTTTTCAGCCAGCAAGATCATTATATTTTCTTTTTGAAATAGTATATTTGCTATCAAGATATTCCTCCTTCTACCATATGTTGTTGCATATTGAGATATCTGAAATCCAATAGAAATTTTTTTTATTGAAGTTTCTATTAGTTTTTTTTACTTTTTTAGTTATATATATATTTTTCATCATGCCATTTTTTGTGATTTTAAGTAATATTCTGATACTTTAATGTGTAATTAATTGGGAATCTTTAATACCAAAGTTAAAATTTGGGGATATCACTTCACATTAAAATATAGGTGGTTTATCAATAATATTTTTTTCTGTCATTTAATTCTAACTGTTGTCTTTTTTCACCTTTACTTTATACATCATTTTTTATTTGAACCACTAATCGTAATATCAGGTAGATCCCCCCCCCCCCGAGAGTGTTGGAATATTTCTTAAAAGTGATATTTCCATTAAAAGAATTTACATTTTTCCATAATGCATAAAGGTATCCATCTTGGAATATTTTATATTAAGTGATATTTTATTGATTCTATTTATTTGTTAACAAATATGTATCATACCCATGCATTATTGATTTATGGAATAAATATTTTGGTAATTATAATGTAATCGGGCTTGGACACTTGATGGCATTGTTGGCAGTCAAAAACAATACAATACAATGTTCGGGGCCACGTTATATTTTTAAATCGAATTGCTGTTTTTTTTTTTGGTTATTAATTTATTGATTGCTATAACTTTTTTTTCATGCCTTTTTATTAAAAAAGTTGTTTAATTTTAATTTTGTATTTAGTAAAAGACAACCTTTTTTAATTTTTAAATCAGTGTTTTTGGACAAAGCTGCTACTCTGCAATGTCTATTTAGTAATGTCTTTCGCTTAATTATTGGTAAATGACAACTTTTTATTTTATTTTTAAATCGCTGTTTTTGGACAAAGCTGCTACTCTGTGATGTCTATTTAGCGATGTCTTTCGCTTACTTATTGCTTTCTACATACCAAAACAACTGTGGGGTTCGTTTTAGGGTTAGTTTAGGGTTAGTTTTCTGTTGTTTGTAATGCTAAAATGAAAGATATCAAAATCATAACTGTAGTCGGACAAAAGAAAGAAACTCAAACTTTTTTAAACAACAAACACATATAAATGTCTTATTTACTGATTAAACATGTTTATAATATGTGTTTTCTATGAAATTTACAAAAAATCATGTATATTTATATTGGACAGCAGAAATACTTGGCTTCTGTTGTCGGCAACTGTGGAAAAAGTTGATCGTCATCCATTTTATCAACTACGTGGTATTTCACATGAAAATGAAATTTTGCATGGATATTGGCCGAATTCTTTTTTACCTACCCTCAGCAAGCTTTTACATCTTACACATTCTCTAAACAAGGATGTGGCCATTTAGAAAATTACTATAAATTCATGTTTATTAAATAAATTATAAATACAAATATTGTGTAATGTATATTGTAAAAATTTGACTAATCCAACTAAACATACATATATATCAAACTGTAAATGAAAGATAAGTGTGTGGATTCACAATAACTGTCACGAAGCAGAAATAGGCTGTATTATTTCTGTGTTACACATCATAAACGGCCTTCTAATGGCTAAGACAAACATAGATGTTTTCTATAGCCGTAAGTCAGGCCTTGTAAATGGCATTTGTTAGGTGTTTTGGTGAGCCAGAATGCCATCAAGTGGCCAAGCCCGATTACATTATAAGAACCAATATTTCTATCAGATTTTAATAATAGCAACTACTTTTCCTTCTGTTATTGGCTAAAAAATATTTATTTACACATTTGTAAATGTTTTTATTTTATAGTTTTTCTTTTTCTTTTGAAACATTCAAATTAGTGATATTGTGTACAATCTCACCTATATATTGTAACGATCCGGGGAAGGTGACTTAACGTGATCTACACTACAGGGCGCCATCTAGGCATTTGAACCTAGAAAAATTTATAAAGTAGGCAGATACGTAAGTAAAAAAAAAAAAATTTTTTTTTTTTAAAATTTTGATTTCGGTCGTTAGCCCATGTCACTAGCTCAGTGGAATAGCAGAGATTTAATAAGATAATCTAAGAGTATATATATAAAAAGAATAAAATAAGCCACTGCCAGTAATTAACATTCAAAAATTTATTTACACACATATATATATAAGATTTAAAATTGTTTTAGTATCAGTTTACATTTTAACATTTAACATTATTTTTAACTTTACTTTAATTTACATTTAATTACTATTATATTATAATTTTACATTTTAATTAAGTTTGCACATATAAATTTATGAAAGCTTGTTTATAATGTTGAATACAGATCGGTTACATAGATTTCACGGTCAAAAACATTTCAAAATAAACATAAATGATCAAAATATGAAATTATTGATTACTGACAATTGCGGAGGGAAATTTATACGTAACCCAATAGTATTCACCATAAGATACTTGCATTGTCACCAATAACTTAAAAGACATCTGAATAAATACATTTTAGATACTCACCGTAAGGTATCATTATTTATCGAATATCTATATATTTTGATCAAATATGAAAACCCAAATAACCAATCCATGCAAGCGTCTATAAACAACTTAAATTTAATGCATTTTTATTTAGGGTCAAGTATGAATAGACTACATAGATTTGCATTTGAAAATAAAATATTCTATCCCTATTTAACCTTAGGCTAAAATTTGCAGTCAAACTGGCATCAATTCATCTGATATATCGATGTATTCAATGTAATATGGAATACGACAGCACCAAAAAGATTAAGAAAAGGCATTGACCTTCATCAGATAGGAATATGACATCTATCAGACAAGAAGAGCAATAAAAAAAACTCCATAGAAAGGAACTGCGCTCTGCGTCTTATAATTCCTTCCATAGGCAAAACGGGAGAGTGCGGCATATGCAGCGATTCTGCCAGTAGCGAACCCCCCCCCCCCCCCCCCCACCACCACAAAAATAACTCCATTGACCCAATTTAACAACGACACAAATAACCTAAGATTACCCTCCCCTAATATAACTTTACAAATCTATACAGCCATTCACGCCCGACTTAAGTTTAACATTTATATAATTAATTTAATGAAAAACAAAAAAATCATGATAAAAACTTAAAGAACAAAAATTAAATAAATGGAAATGATTTTACATAAATAAGAAAAAAAATACATCACATAACACTATTAATAAAAAATTTAGTTTGGTCAGATAGGATTCTATTTGTAACAATTAAATTACTAGGAAAGTTTAAAATTTAAAGTTCTTAGTGTTTTAAAATTAATATTGTTCGTTATATTTTATAAAGTTCTTACGGTTTTAGAAATGTTCATCTTTAACAGTTGCTTGCTGTTTGAAATCCAGCGTTAAATTCCCCGATGATCCTGTGGTCCTCTGAATATAAGAAAAGCGATGTTTCATTTTTCCATTTTATAACAACTGAAGGGATTGAATGTGAGTCTTTTTCAATCCCTTCTCCTTCACTTCCGTACTAACACATATCTGTCACATCGTAAATAATCAATAACTAACTAATAATTTCCAAACTTGTCCTTTTTATATTAATGTGAAGGATTGAATTTACATTACGTCACCGATGCGATGGTCCTTTCGCTGTGGTCCGATTCCATAGGAATTTCTTCTTATTTGCTAACAGTTTCTATTGTTTTCCTATCTGACCGATGTTTTTACATTTAAATGCCCAAGGCTGGTTTACATTTAACTAATTAACAATCATTTCCATTTCTGATTAATTAACCTGTTTTCCAAATCAAAAATATATTTAAAGATAAATTTAAAGATATAATTTTATCTCCAAATCTTTTTAAAATTTAGTTTTAAAATACTTTTTCTTTAATAAAGTTTTATTTTAATAATTTTTCATTATCTGTGCGATTTAATATATACGAGTTTAAGATATTTAATTTCAATTTTTAATTCTTAAAGAAAATTTTTAAATGCGAACTTTTTAATTTACTTTCATGTTTAATAAATAAAAAAAAACAATGTAACGAACATCTGTGCTCGTTACATATCAGTAAAGTCGCTTAAAAAAAATGATCAAAAAAAAAAATATTTTACTTAGGGTTAGTAATTACGGTACACGATTGACGAAGACGTTTACAAAACATCCGGTTAATAATTTTACAAAAAGAAAAATGTTTACTATCGCTTACCTAAGGACCATTTATGTTTACACCTCCTCCCCCAAGAATTCTATTTTATTTTATATATTTTATTTTTACTTACGGCATGACAAGAAAATTATTTAAATTATTTAGGAAGGTTGCATTGAAGTAAATATATTTTGAAAGATAATGGGTTTATGCGTGTATATTTGCAGCACAATTATAAATACCACCAACTTATTTATGACTGATTAAAATGCTTAAATAGGATTACACTGAAGTAAATTCCCAATGGCACTCTCCATAAGGTACCACATTTACCATCATAAACTTGCGTGGTTGTGCGCTCCTATACACATTAAAGCATAATTTATATTAACAACAAAATATCTTTCGCAACCTTTTGACTTTCTTTTTAACGAATTACAGTTTAAAATTATTTATACTTTCTAGTTTTTAATATATGTGCTATTTCATTCTGGCAATGCTTTTATAAGATTTAAAGTATACAACTATATGTAAACAGATAAAAATATTTCATTTTGATAAAATTTGCTCAGGGTATATGTGGTTTATTAAAGATCGGGCCCCATGTTGGGCGCCAGTTGTAACGATCCGAAGAAGGTGACTTAACGTAATGTACACTACAGGGCGCCATCTAGGCATTTGAACCTAGAAAAATTTATAAAGTAGGCAGATACGTAAGTCAAAAAAATTTTTTTTTTTTTTTTAAATTTTGATTCCGGTCGTTAGCCCATGTCACTAGCTCAGTGGAATAGCAGAGATTTAATAAGATAATCTAAGAGTATATATAAAAAAAGAATAAAATAAGCCACTGCCAGTAATTAACATTCAAAAATTTATTTACGCACATATATATATAAGATTTAAAATTGTTTTAGTATCAGTTTACATTTTAACATTTAACATTATTTTTAACTTTACTTTAATTTACATTTAATTACTATTATATTATAATTTTACATTTTAATTAAGTTCGCACATATAAATTTATGAAAGCTTGTTTATAATGTTGAATACAGATTGGTTACATAGATTTCACGGTCAAAAACATTTCAAAATAAACATAAACGATCAAAATATGAAATTATTGATTACTGACAATTGCGGAGGGAAATTTGTACGTAACCCAATAGTATTCACCATAAGATACTTGTATTGTCACCAATACCTTAAAAGACATCCGAATAAATACATTTTAGATACTCACCGTAAGGTATCATTATTTATCGAATGTCTATATATTTTGATCAAATATGAAAACCCAAAACATACTTAACCAATCCATGCAAGCATCTATAAACAACTTAAATTTAATGCATTTTTATTTAGGGTCAAGTATGAATAGACTACATAGATTTGCATTTGAAAATAAAATATTCTATCCCTATTTAAACTTAGGCTAAAATTTGCAGTCAAACTGGCATCAATTCATCTGATATATCGATGTATTCAATGTAATATGGAATACGACAGCACCAAAAAGATTAAGAGAAGGCCATGACCCTCATCAGATAGGAATATGACATCTATCAGACAAGAAGAGCAATAAAAAAAACTCCATAGAAAGGAACTGCGCTCTGCATCTTATAATTCCTTCCATAGGCAAAACGGGAGAGTGCGGCATATGCAGCGATTCTGCCAGTAGCGAATCTCCGACTACATCTACTAACTACATCAATATATCCAATCCATTGACCCAATTTAACAATGACACAAATAACCTAAGATTATCCTCCCCTAATATAACTTTACAAATGTATACAGCCATTCACGCCCAACTTAAGTTTAACATTTATATAATTAATTTAACGAAAAACAAAAAAAATCATGATAAAAACTTAAAGAACAAAAAATAAATAAATGGAAATGATTTTACATAAATAAGAAAAAAAATACATCACATAACACTATTAATAAAGAATTTAGTTTGGTCAGATAGGATTCTATTTGTAACAATTAAATTACTAGGAAAGTTTAAAATTTAAAGTTCTTAGTGTTTTCAAATTAATATTGTTCATTATATTTTATAAAGTTCTTACGGTTTTAGAAATGTTCATCTTTAACAGTTGCTTGCCGTTTGAAATCCAGCATTAAATTCCCCGATGATCCTGTGGTCCTCTGAATATAAGAAAAGCGATGTTTCATTTTTCCATTTTATAACAACTGAAGGGATTGAATGTGAGTCTTTTTCAATCCCTTCTCCTTCACTTCCGCACTAACACATATCTGTCACATCGTAAATAATCAATAACTAACTAATAATTTCCAAACTTGTCCTTTTTATATTAATGTGAAGGATTGAATTTACATTACGTCACCGATGCGATGGTCCTTTCGCTGTGGTCCGATTCCATAGGAATTTCTTCTTATTTGCTAACAGTTTCTATTGTTTTCCTATCTGACCGATGTTTTTACATTTAAATGCCCAAGGCTGGTTTACATTTAATTAACAATCATTCCATTTCTGATTAATTAACCTGTTTTCCAAATCAAAAATATATTTAAAGATAAATTTAAAGATATAATTTTATCTCCAAATCTTTTTAAAATTTAGTTTTAAAATACTTTTTCTTTAATAAAGTTTTATTTTAATAATTTTTCATTATCTGTGCGATTTAATATATACGAGTTTAAGATATTTAATTTCAATTTTTAATTCTTAAAGAAAATTTTTAAATGCGAACTTTTTAATTTACTTTCATGTTTAATAAATAAAAAAAACAATGTAACGAACGTCTGTGCTCGTTACAATATATTATTATCAATAAGATTTTCTATATGTAATGAAGACTCTGGAATTTCTATTGCTTTTCAAATGTTATAAAAATTATTAAGATTTATTTCTATTTTTACTATTTTTATCTAGTTTAGTCTATTTTGAAATAAATCCTTCAATTATTCTTAAAAAATATTTCTTTGCATCTTAGTATTCTTTTATCTTCTGTGGCAACTAGTGTATCAAAATATAAACAAATGAGGAAAAGGAGAATTTTCATACAATATGTAGCCAAATATATTCAGCAATAATATTGCTAAATAATCACTAATTAAAATAGCCAATATTGTTTTAACTATTAACAATAGTTTTGTTTATAAGATTACTTAGAGATAAACATTCTTATACATTTCATATACAATATTTCTTTTAAAATCTTTTTCACATATTTTATACTCTTTTTTTTAAACTGTCACAATTATTTTTCATTATTTTAGTAGAATATCTCAGATCATTCATTCATTGCTAAACATTTTCTCATTGCACTTGACGTCTGTCCATTATATTGGTATTATAGATATTCAAAACATTAAAGTATTTATTCACTGATATTTTGCATGATTCATTTTTTGATTGCATTTCATATTGCTAATTTTATTTTGGAATTTGATTTAATATTGATGTTTTCTCATGTACCATTTTTTATATCACCCTTATATTAGATATACATCTTGCTTATGCTTCAAAAATTCTTGTCATAAACTATTTAATATTTTTTATAAATTTGTATAAAAAGTATTAATCACCTTTGCACCTTCCTCATCTCCCCTTACTTTTTTCATTATTTTTAGTTTATTCAGTTTTTTTATTTTGTTATTGTTTTTGACGACTCTTTCACATTATTAAATAAGTAAGTTTTTGTTTCAGAGAATATTTTGTCCCACGTATTTTATTAGAGATTTCTCAAGTTGTCCAGTCTTGATTTTTTTTATAGTAATTTCTGATAATAAGAATTTCTCCTACATGGCATTTTTGAATGATGATAATTGTCTTTTTTTTCATTCCCCTATTCTTTTTCTTATTATTATTATTTATTTTATTTTTATACAAGTTGTCTTTAAAATACTTTGAACTTCTGAGATTCATCAAAGTTTTATTGAGTTTTTTTTTTTTAATTCCATTTTGATATTCTTGAAAAATCCCTAATTTTTCCCCATATACTTTAAAAAATACTTTTGCAATTTGTTATAATTTTTTTTTAATTTGTTACATTGGTGCTTATGAGAGATAAAAGATCAATATTATAGAATGATTGCTTACTAGAATATTTGACTACTAAAAATGCTGCTGACATTCAAATTTTGGGTATCATATATTAAAATATACTTATGCCCTGTGTTGTTTGATGTAAATATAACAATTGCAATTCTGAAATTTAGAGTATGTACATAATTTCCAAATCTGTCATTTCCACTGCTCAAATTTGTTACAAACTCATGAGTAATAAAGCCATTTAATTTACTTATTTATAATATGTTATTTAATTACATAGGGCATATGTGCACATGGAAAAGAAATGATAGCAATGAATAATTATTTACTCTATCCTATTCCACATTTTTAATAATTCTAGTGATACTTAACTAAGTAAATATCTAAACATAATTGACTGATTTGTATAAGTTATAAATGTTACCATGTAATGTTTTTCCTGTTTTAACTACGATTATAGTTATGTTTTTTTTTATTGTAATGATTTTTAATTGTATCACGTGATACCAAAATAATATTGAGATAAGTGATAATTGCTTATAAATATATACACACAGAAATGCTATGAAAAAAAATTAATGTAAAAAAACTTGTTTTCTTCTTATGAAGTTCTTTTCATTAAATCCAACTTTTTAAATATTCTTCCTTTACCTATTTTTTTAAATACTTCATTTTATTATTCACATATGCACATAACATTAAATTTAGCTTTATTTATGAATAGATCATATAGCTTAAAATAACGTGAAAGCTAAACACCTTCAAACAGATATGCTTTAAACATGCTTACGTGAAAGCCAGTCAGATGGAATAATGACATCACATGGGACTCTCAATTCTAAAACACAAGCCAGAACTATTAGAAAAAGATGGGACCCATCTTAATCTATGCCTCAATTTTATTTAAATAAGCCAGACTAAAGCATTTTGAACTAAGAGTGTGAAGCTTAAATACCTTAACATTTAATCCACTAAATATTATATATATAAATTAACAACGCGAAATCATCCGATTTACAATGAAGCAATATTTTAAATCTAATGAAATGATATTAATAAATGTAAATATATCAAATTTTAGCGTTCAAAATGCTTTAGTCTGGCTTATTTAAATAAAATTGAGGCATAGATTAAGATGGGTCCCATCTTTTTCTAATAGTTCTGGCTTGTGTTTTAGAATTGAGAGTCATATGTGATGTCATTATTCCATCTGATTGACTTTCATGTAAGCATGTTTAAAGCGTATCTGTTTGAAGGTGTTTAGCTTTCACGTTATTATAATATTATCTGTTTACGCTTAAATTTGATATATTTACATTTATTAATATCATTTCATTAGATTTAAAATATTGCTTCGTTGTAAATTGGATGATTTTGCATTGTTAATTTATATATATAATATTTAGTGGATTAAATGTGAAGGTATTTAAGCTTCACACTCTTAGTTCAAAATGCTTTAGTCTGGCTTATTTAAATAAAATTGAGGCATAGATTAAGATGGGTCCCATCTTTTTCTAATAGTTCTGGCTTGTGTTTTAGAATTGAGAGTCCCATGTGATGTCATTATTCCATCTGATTGGCTTTCACGTAAGCATGTTTAAAGCGTATCTGTTTGAAGGTGTTTAGCTTTCACGTTATTATAATATTATCTGTTTATGCTTAAATTTGATATATTTACATATAGCTTAAACTAATAATAAATAATCTTAATGTATTCTATTATATCAAGCCCAAAATGTCCTGTAATTACACCATTATTACTGCATGATAAGATAACCAAAAGAAATTTCAATATCCTTCAAAATACTTTTCATTTTGACCCATGTATTTGTTCAAATAGTTTTTTACTGCTCAAAACATTTTTAAATTTATTATTATTGATGCCTTTTATTACTTTTGTTATTTCTTTCATCTCTTCAGTATTATCAAACCCAAATCTCTTTTCAATTAAAAAAAAAAATTCCGTGAAAGTCAAGTAATTATGGAAGGTGAGTTACCATGTTATTTTGATCAAAAATTACATGATACTCTTTACTGTTGTCATGATATAAAAATGTCACCTGATTGGTTAAATCAGGCAGGGATGTTTTTCAGCAAATCATCATGAAACATTTTAAAAACTTCCAAATATGAGTGTTGATTGACTGAATGTACATGCCTTTTCAAATGATTCCATGCCTTTTCAAATGATTTTACATATATTTTATTGTGAGAAAAAGAAATGGAAGATTTTCATTGGCTGGACTATTGTTTTGTTTTAAAATTGCAATGGTAGCACCAAGACTGATGTCAAATAATGACTCTGGGAAAAAAATCAATGGCAGCTTCCTAATGTTGCTTCAAAGCATATGATGCATGGTTAGGCATTTGTCTCTCTGGTCAGGAAAGGGCTGGTAAAATTTTCTGCAATTCATTATCCTATCCAATTCCTTCATTAAAATTCACTTTCAGGATTTTTATAAAATCCCAGTCAAATCCACAAATTTTTGATAGTCTGATGTTGATCTTCTAGAATGTCTGCATAAATTTTCATCATATTTTCACCAGTTCATCCAACTGAAGGATATCTGGTAGGAGATTATTCATCAATTATTTTATCTCATTTAAAACAGGGAGCACTATTTATAATCTTCTGTTTCACTAATGATAATATTTTTTAACACTGTAGCATAAAAACTATTTATGATGCAATTTTTTTCATAAATGGAAAACAAGTTAATAGTAATACATTATTTATGTGAATCAATCATCATAAATTAAGTGAAAGTTTTAATAACTCACTAAAAAACACAGAGTGTAAACACGACTTTCTTTATAAACTCAGCTTTCACACTGACTGAGAAACCTGAACTATAAATGCCTTATCCTCCAGAAGTTATTTGTTTGTTTTTTTTTTGACATGACCTTTTATTAACATTTATATAGCATTTTAAAAAAATGTTTCCATCTGTTGTCTCTAATTTAATTCATCAGGATTCTTTCAATTAGTTGAATTCTTTTAATTTACAAGATCATCTGAATCATTCAATATCTTTTTAAAAACAGACAATGTCATCATGTTGAGTGCCAAAATTAAACTATTATGATAAAAGATTAAAAATTAAAAAAAGTTGCCACATTATTTTTGCATGATAAGTTACTCAATCAATGTTATATATGAATATGAGAAAAACATGATTTAAATTGTATTGCATCAATAAAAGAAATATTCAAATAGTAATTTTAATACATTATATTTATTAATGTAAATTAATACCCAAAAAAATTATACTAAGATAATAAAATATATATCAGAACATTCTAGTTTCTTTTTTAAAATTTAAAAATAAGCAATCTGTAACTATATACATACATAGAATAATCACTTCTAAATGAATATACTATTACAATTCCAAAAAGTTAAAAGAAGAAACTGCTCTAAAGTATATTTTACAATTATTACATTAATCCATCTATGAATCACATATGAGTGCTATGTATTGAGAGAGAAGAGAGATTATATGTATTGAAAGAGAAAAGGAGAGA
Organism: Epiperipatus broadwayi; assembly: GCA_028023455.1. Classification (NCBI taxonomy): domain Eukaryota; kingdom Metazoa; phylum Onychophora; class Udeonychophora; order Euonychophora; family Peripatidae; genus Epiperipatus; species Epiperipatus broadwayi. The sequence continues at coordinate 1,249,029 of JAQFVV010006361.1, read as the reverse complement.
GGGAGCATTCTAGTCCATTTTTCTGTTTATATGATAATTTGAGATGCTAAATTTAATTTCTTCAGCAGAAACCTTCTTTTCTAAAAATTTTTTAATACCATGGGTAATAGTAGCACTTCAATGATTCTATTCTTTGCCATGACTTCACAATGGAAGCAATGAATATTAATATTTTTTAGATTATTTTTGAGATAGTTGTGATAATAGAAACAGAATCTACCTAATAAAAACTATGTTCAGTCAAAACAAAATACTCTTTTTAGGAAATCTTACATTGTTCAGCCATTTTACATTTTCAACCCAACAAAAGCATGATTTTATAATAGCAGGTTTTATAGTAGCTCATCCAGCAAGGATGATTTGTATTATAATCTTGTTAATATATTTTTAAATTTTTGCAGAACAATTTAAAATAAAATTTAAATCCTACTTCCATACAATATATTACGTAAAATAACAACTATATAATTAAAGTAATTATTTCCTGTGATTAAATAGTGTATTTATTAGTTTATTAAAAGCAGCAATAGCATATTAAAGTCTATGTCATATTTTAACATCTAAATCTTTCTTTCTACTTATACATTTACTAAGATATTTAAATTGGTCTTTTTACATTTTTATGTTGTTAACCATCCAAGCTAGAAGTTGTTTCTAAGAATATTTTTTCCATCATAAGCTGATAAGAATCTTGACTTTTTGAAAATTAACTTTTTATATGTTGTATTCAAAACACTAAGCACATTCTCAAGATCATCTTATGAAATGGCAAAAATAGCAGAATCTTCAGAGTATTATAAGCATAGCATCTAAGAAGATAAAGTTTTTATTTTAATGCATTTTGAATTAAAAATTTCTCTATCAAACCTGTATTACATCTTGATTTCTGTTTTATTAAGCTATCTGTAAACAGTTTCAAACATGATTGTCATAAAAATTGAAAATAATGGTTGGAGCAAGTACACATTCTTAATTAATACCAATTTTTAGTTTAAGACCTCATATTTTTCACTTTTAGTAAAAACTCTTTATCTTATTCCATAATTTAGAGCTATATAATACCAATAAATTTTAATGGACAACCAACTGTTTTTAAACAATGCATATACTTGCATGATTGAGTCAAATGTCTTGATTAAATAAATAAAAGTAATATATAAATCACTCGATTGTTACTGATAATTTTTTTATATTTGCTTAGCAACAAAATTCATGTCTATAGTGCTTCTTGATTCTGGAAAAAAAAAATTGAGTCTCTAGAATTCATATAATTATGACCACAAGCATATTATTTAACACAATCTTTGAAAGTACCTTTACTGTAATGGATAATAATGATATTCCACTGTAATGGGATAATAGTAGTTTATGATAATTATTGCAATCTTTATTTTTAAAAATAGAAATAATAAAAGCATTCTTAAAATCAGTTGGCATATCTTAATGAGCCCATAGAACGAGTCTATATATTTTTTAAAAAAATCCAATATTTTTGAAGCGGGTAAATTACCACAACATTTTAAAACTTTTAAAGAGCCTTTCCTTTTTCAAGATTGCAAAATATTGTTTTGATTTTAGTAAGCTAGATATCTTTTTTCCAAATCTAAATGAGCAGATATAAAATGAAAAGCATTAAAAACCATTATTTCAATTTTTGTATCATTATTCAAAAGGTGATAAAATTACCTCTTGCCCTTGTTTAAAATAATTATTGTCACCATATAAGAAAGTACCATTATTAGATTCAATTAAATGTTGATATGATTTCTCAATACTAATGTCATTAAGTTTAATTAAATACAATATATTTTAAAAAAAAAATATTCGTATTCATTATAGTTTGAGAATTAAAAATTTGAGCAGCATGTTATTAATTTATTAAATATAATTAAAACTAGATAAAAAGATAAGAAGATAAATTTCATAGTGTTTCATTCCATCATTTTTATGAAAGAAATAATAGTAATATTAAGCAAATATGTGTTAACTGATGGTTAAGAATGCTTAGCTCAAAAACGTTTTTATTAAGATATAAATGTAACTCAATAAATTGACATTTTCATGAAACTATGTAATTTTTAAGCACTCAATGACTTAGAGTTCAGATGAAAAAATATGAATTAATAAATATAAACTCATTAATTCCACTGAACCAGCTTTCAACAAAACACTGCCAGAATCATAGTGCTGAATAAATTTATGCAGTACAGATAAATTTATATAATTGACATGATTAAATATAAATGAGGCACATTATGCAAATAAGGCAAAATTTCATTTTTTAGACAATGGAACACATGATTCCTTTTTGTTGATGGAATGGAGATAATTTGGAATTGCTCAAGACTGTTTGTACTTTTTTTTTCTATTGACTTCTGAGCAATTTGTTCTAATATTGGATGGAGCCATTCACCCTAGGTCAAAAATCTCAATAAAACACAAATTGACAGGCTTTAAATGTTTCTTATATAGAAACAAAAATCTATGCTAATATGAGGCAGATAGAAATAACAACATAGCTGCATACATCAACGATATAATAGGGATTGGTTATAATTTCAACAAGTTTATTAAAACAGTTGGAAAATTTTACACCAATGTAAATAAAGTTAAAAATATTAATGATTCATCTAAAGTATGAATAAGCATTCCGAACATCTCTCATATTGCAAATAGCCTTAGGGACATTTGCTCTAACATATACAGGATTATCTTTAGATTGCCATCTCTTAATAATTTGCTGAATAATACTGAAGATAAGATACCTGTGGAGCATGCTCCTTAGGTGGTCTATACAATTGCATACCCTTACCCTTTCCTGTAGCACTGGGTGTTATGAAAAATGTCATGCAAATAGATCCATGAGAATTGCCCAACATATATATTTGTATAATAGAGCTAAACAAAAGGCTGAATATAGACCGATCTTTGTTGATCATGAACTCACCATGGGTCACATGTTTTCTCCAATCCAATATTAGAACAATTTGCTTTGAAAGAGATGATAGGAAAACAAAGTACAAAGAAGCTTAGTCAATTGCAAAGGATCAACATTTCATCAACAAAAATGATTCATGTGTTCCATTGTCCAAAAAATGGAATATCTAATTGTCTTATTAGCATATTGTATCTTATTTACATTTTACATCATGTCAATTATATATGCTTACCTATACAGCATAAATTTGTTCAGCAGTATGATTCTGGTAGTTTTTATTGAAAGCTGGCTCAGTGCAATAAATTAGTTTATGTTTTATTAATATATACCCTTTCATTTAAATTTTAAGTCAATGACTGCTTAAGAATTAAGAGATAAATGATAAATTTAGTGAAATTTTGTTTTTAATTTGTAACACAGGTTTTTTAAAAATATATAATTATATTTTGAATTCATTTTTAAGTTTTTTCCCATGAAGTTTAAATGACCACACTTATTTGGAAATGTCTGATGGTGATGAGTGAATTATTTTAATCTTTATTTGAAAATTTTTTAGTAACTATAAAATTATTTAGGAGTTCACAAAGAAGTTCAGATTTCTAAATAGCAGAGCTAGATCAAAATCTATGAACCTTGAATTCCAAAATTTGCCACTCTACCACAATTCTAAGCCATTCCAGGCAAACATTCTGTAATAGTAAAATATTATTAATATTCAACCATTTTTTAAAAAAAACAACAACAGATTATCATCCCTACACATATATAAAATCAGTGCTCTGCTTTATATTAAGATAGGAAGCCTTCATACTTTAATGGACAGGCTCCAATATACGTCACTCCAACTCTTTAGCCATCTATATTATTGAAAATCTGGAAGATAGGAATGCTTGAAGCTCACACTAATGCCAAAATTATTGACCTATGGTCAACATGAGCAGGACAAAAATGTTGGCATTAGTGTGAGCTTTGAGCAATCCATCTTCAGATTTTCAATGATACAGATGGCTGAGGAATGGGAGGGTGGAGTTCAAAGCCACTTATATTTACATTTAAGGTACAAATATGGAAAATCTTGTATGTCAAATATTAAGTTTTAAGCCTGAAGTCTGCCCATCCTCATATATTTATGTAAATGGATTATGTACTACTATACATGAAGGGTCAGAGTGACATATGGTCACATGGACAGAACAACAATGTTGAAGTTAGTGTAAACTTTGAGCATTCCATCTTCAGATTTTCAATAATATAGATGGCTGAAGAGTTGAAGGGTGGAGTAGATTGGAGTGCGACCATTAAAGTATTTAGGCTTGCTATCTTAATATAAAGCTGAGTACTGATTGTATATATATATATGTGTGTGTGTGTGTGTGTGTGTGTGTGTAGAGGATAATCTGGACCAACTGACAAGTGCTAGTTTAGCATGAAATATGTATATTGGTGATTATTTATCTTTTGGACATAGTCAGGTGTGTCAGTGGTATGAGATAGAATGGAGAGTTGAAGGGTGAGTGAAAGTCTGAGTCCAAAACTGCTTATATTTACATTTAAGGTACAGGTATGGAAAAGTCTGTATGTCAAATATTATGTAATAGTCATATATTATTAATATTCAACCGTTGTAAAAGAAATCATGGATTTGTTTTTATAAATCTTTTTCAACCAATGACAAAACTAATAAATTACGAATGAATCTATAAATTAAACACATTAAGTGATTGAATAAAAACGAACCAACATTTCTTTTTTAAAATTACCAAGTTTCTTACAGGCAAATTCAAATAATCTTTTGTCACACTTAACAGTGAGTAAAAATGTAAACATCATTGAATAGAAATTTTTTTAATGTATGTGAAGTTCAAGTGAGTTTGAAAAGTGTTGCTTTTCAAGAATAATATATTCACGTTCTAAAATCAGGTCATAGATTTATTACACATATTTATTATTTTAAAATTATTCTCGTAACTATAATAAAGGTAATTTTTTTCAAGTAAGATTCACAGTTTTATACATTTTTGTATTAAAATGTAAATTATATTTCACAATTGCTGAAATGTCTGGGCGTATAATATAAACATTGTAAATAAAGGTCATTTATTAATTTTTGTAAATACTTACAGATTATTACAGTATTTAATTACTTAACTTTGACTACTCTAAAAAAATATCTGTATACATGTCCAGTAGAGATTTTTTTTTATGTCAAAGCGTTGACCGGGAAGCGAACTCGGGTAAGCTCCTTGGAAGGCTGCTATGCTAACTGCTAGGCGACCAACGCTTGATTGTCCAGTAGAGATTTGCAACTCAAAATGAATAGAATTCTATGTAAATTAACTATTTACATATAATTTAAACGATATATATAATAAGTGTAATAATGTTCAAGGCTAAATGGGTTTATAAGTAATCATTGCTTGTTATTGATATCAGAAATGTCTTAAGTATTGACTGTTTTTTACTGATTACTAATATACCCATTTAGCGTTGAACATTAATACACTTATTGTTTAAATTGTACTTTGATGCAATCTGTAAATTATAATTGCAGTTTGTGCTGTTATATTTGGCTATTTATTAGTCTGCATTCAGAATAGGTTATATTTTCTTGTTAAGTAGGTTTTATTAAAACTTCTATGTATTAATAATTTTAATCTGTGGGCAAGTTGCAATCTTTAGAGTCTATATAAATATATTGGACCATAAATAAGAGTGAGGTTCCACCTTTATTGGTAAAAGGAAGTTGCCTTCACAACAGTGTGAAATTGTTGATTGTTATTGATATGTTAACTGATTTTTAATGATTATATATATATATGAAAAACAAAAAAGTTATAAATCACAAAACTTGCTATCACTTGCATTTATGATCAATAGATGGAGCTTTACCAAAACCTCCATACAAGCGTATTTTGTTTATATAAATGTCAAAAGAGTCAGAATTCACTATCTCTTTCATTAGCTCCACCTTCAGATCAGCTGATTTCAAGCTAATTTGCTATCATCAGTGAAGGGTAGGGGCCAGAAACTAGATCTAAACACTAACTCCAAGCGTTTATGCAACAAAATATGCTTATACAGAGGTTTTGATAAAGCTCCATCTATTGATCATAAATGCAAGCGATAACAAGTTATGTGATTTATAACTTGTTTTTCATAAATGTACCTTTGAAGGTTTTTGCAATGATATATATTGCAGAGGCTTTATGTGGTGAAACTGAACTGATATCAGACCCATGTAACTATTTGGCTTGTTTGGCTGGGTTTGTAGACATTACGTGTTTAAAAAATTCATGCTTGCAAGCTGAATAGAAATTGTTTCATAAACGCTTGGAGTTAGTGTTTAGGTCTAGTTTCTGGCCCCTACCTTTCACTGATGATAGCAAATTAGTTTGAAATCAGCTGATCTGAAGGTGGAGCTAACAAGAAATAGTGAATTCTGACTCTTTTGACATTTATGTAAACAAAATATGCTTGTACGGAGGTTTTGGTAAAGCTCCATCTATTGATCATAAATGCAAGCAATAGCAAGTTACATGATTTATAACTTGTTTTTGCTTTTTATAAATGTACCTTTGAAGGTTTTTGCAATGATATATATTGCAGAGGCTTTGACTATGTGGTGAAACTGAACTAATATCAGACACATGTAGCTATCTGGCTTGTTTGGCTGGGTTTGAAGACATTACGTGTCTGAAAAATTCATGCTTGCAAACTGATAAAAACTTATGCATAAATGCTTGGAGTTAGTGTTTAGATCTAGTTTCTGGCCCCTATCTTTTACTGATGATAGCAAATTAGCTTGAAATCAGCTGATCTGAAGGTGGAGGTATCTATAGTGAATTCTGACTCTTTTGACATTTATGTAAACAAAATATGCTTGTATGGAGGTTTTGGTAAAGCTCCATCTATTAAAACCATATATATATATATATATATATATATATATATATATATATATATATATATATATATAGTCCTATGTAAAAATGGTTTATTGGTAGAATAGTAAAACAGAAAACAACGTTAGGAGTGAGAAGCTAATTAATATACTAAAAGAAATGTTATGCATGAATGCCATATGTGCTAAATAAACATAAGAAAATAGTTTTTAGAGAATCTGAAGTGTTTGAAGAAATAACTCTATTGTTGATGAAGACAGATTTAAATTTTCAGAATTATATTAATTTAATCAAGCACAACTTTGTTTAATGGCTGTGAAATATGAAATGCAAAATGTATATTTAAACTTATTCTTAGTATGTGAAATGTTCAACACCACTAGAGGATAAACCTTAGAGACTTGCTACAATGAAATGGACTTCAAATTTGTTTTCACTTTATTATTATTTTAAAATAGGGTCTTTTGTTATTAAACTTGTATTTATTTATTTATTATTAACATTTAATTTTCCTGACTGTTTTAAATATGCTCAGGACATATAAGAATGATTTTGGTTACAAGTTTATAGTCTTTAAACAATTAGTGAATAAATGATAAAATAGTGTATTCTAATTGTTATTATAGATGGTATAGGATAATGGTATCACTAAATAGTAGTATTTTGGAATTCTCTATTAATAATGCCACTTCATAAAAAATTATGTTAAACATGTGGAATGTTACATGCTTATAAACAAGATGAATTAAGAGTATTTTAAGATGCGTACACTTTTACATTTTGCAGAACAGGATGTGGTTCAGCTGGAAAATAGTTTGTGATTGCAAAATGCCAGAAGAACTTTTTTTTTACCTAGAAATGATTGAGAAATTAAACACATATTTTACTCTAAAAATATTAAAATGAGTATCATGTCAGGCTGAGAAATGAAAAACAAATTACACATGGGTCCTGTTTTATGTAGATTATTTTAATGTGATTTTGAAGTTATGTGATTCATGTTTCTTCTTAATATCTTTCATATTTCACTATATTTATTAGATATCAAAATCTTAAATTATTAAAAACTTATTTTGACTTGAAATACTTTTTTTTTCCAAAAATATAATGTTATATTAGCAGCTAATGTGAATATGTCCTAAAGCTGTATTTAGAATCTTAGCTTCTATGTAAATAACCTACTTATACTATTGAGTAAATAATAATAATGATAGATTTATACGTACATATAAAAATATCACAATAAATATTCAAAAATTTTAAACTTTAAAAATGTATTTTGTTAGATATTAACAGAAATAAATATATTTTTTAAATTTTTAAAATAAATAATAACAAAGATTTTATTGATTTTATAAACTAAAAATAATATTTCTAATGATAATCTTTTTGTTTTGATTGCAATCTCATTTTTTAAATATAGAAACAGCACAAGACTGAAAATGGCACTAGTTGTGAATCACATCACGAATCTGATGTCTTACCAGTTCACAAATGAACACATATTGTCAAATAGCAGTAATGATTAAAATATGTATGAAAAAATGTAAAATTAAATACTGTAGTTAATAAAAAAAAGTAAAAGAGTTTGTCATCTATTAATTTTTTTCAAATGTTTGAAAATTTTTATTAGTCATACTTTATTTCCTTATTTTTTTTTATGTGAATTTTAAAGTAATTTTTCCTGGTTGCTTTGCTTTTATGCTGATTTCTGAAATTACAGCACCTATCCCCCATTTTTCAAGGTAAGTTAAGTTTATTTTTGTGCGATTTCTTTTGTGCACATTTTCTGAGGAACATATCTACCACATAAAATGAGAGCCAGGTGTATCTCATGAGAAATATGTGGATTACAATTTAGTATTAAGAAATTTGATGAAAGATTGTAATTTCTACTTGAAAATTAATGACATGCTGCTAGACCAATTTCTCTATGACATGTTGGATTCTAGAAAAATATTATCAAAAGAGCCAGACCTCTACTATAAATCTGCTACTGAAAAATTATCATGCAGGAAAATGTGCTGAATGATACTTCAGAATTTGTATTACCACATCAGCTAAAAAAATATATTTCTTACAATGCAAAAAAGGCAAAAAATGCTCCGGACCCCAGTAGAAAAAAATATGAGAAAACATTATTGTTGCTGTAATCCTGATTATTTATAAAAAGCTTGCAAACACAAAAAATAAAACATATAGAAATTGTATGAAAAGGGACACTTAGCACCAGTTTGTCAATGTAAGGAACATAGTGTTAGAATTAAGCAAACTTCAAACTATAAATCTGGGAAGGGAGAGTGAGAGACATTGTCAACATAAAAAAGCTACTGATACAAAAATGGACCACATACTAATGTAGGTAAATATTTGTGACCAAAATGTGACAACCAAGATGGACAGTAAAGTAAAACTATCATTGATATATTATAAAGATGGGGTAAAAATTAATGAAAGGTACAGTAATAGATCAACACTGGCAAAAACAAATATTATTGCTATGCATATTTAAGGAAAAAATGATATACAGAGAAAAGTAATAATAACTATAAAAGTAAATTCAAGAGTAAAATTTCTCACATTATACATAGTTAATAAAGATTTTAATTCATTAATAAAAATAATTGGTTTTTACCCTTAAAAATCCACATAAATGTAATAAAGAGGTTCAGTTGAGAAGTCACATGTAGAAGATATATCTTCAGCTGTTTAAGTCTGGAACATCAGAAGCTATAACCATGATGTGACAACATTGAATCGATAAAGAATACACAACACATTGTCTCTAAACTCCACATGGTAGCATTTGCATTGAAAGAGAAAGTTGAGATGCTTGATGAGATGGTCGACAAAATAATTTTTACACCAACAGAAGATCCATCCTGGTATACACTCTTAGTTATTATGATGAAATCAGATGTGAATCTGAGATTATGTGGAGATTATCAAGTTATATTAAACAAATTTGTGAGTAAAGGTTCTTGTTTCATCCTGAGTATATGCAAATGTATTAGCATCATTACAAAAAGTGTCATATTTCATAAAAATAAACCTTTCTCCTTGCATTCCATGATATTTCAATGACTTAAAAACAATGGAAGTATTAATATTGATTGTGCATAGGGGACTATATAAGTGCAATAAATTTTTATATGCGATTATAATAGCACCAAATATCTTTCAGGTGAAAAAGTATGCTATTTTTTATTCCATGAAAACCATTGCCCTGTATGTATATAATATTTTGGTCATTTCCAATAACAAATGAAAAGTTAGAAAAATTTGTAGACCCAGTCTTCTCAAAATTAGAAAAGGTGAGAGTAATTATAAATATCAAAATATGCATCTGATCTACAAGGGAGATTTTTTTAGCATGACATACATAAAAATAGATATCCTAATCCAGACAAAGTGAAGGCTGACCAAGTAACATAAAAGAGTCACATGATTTTTTAGGACTATTAAACTTTTATGAGAGCTTTTTAAAAGGAAACTGCATTTATTTTTACTATTGCATTAATTCTTAAAAAATAAACATTCCTGAAATTGGACTTATATTCACATTACAGATTTTTAAAAAGGCCTCTTACTATCTGGTAAACTTTTGATACATTACCATAAAAAATCTACAAATCATAATTACTACAGATGCATCAGAATACAGTGTTAACATCATTCCCCATTCATGTTATGGGAAATTTTGATAGCCTATGTGTGAAGGGTATTGTCAGCAGCTGAATAAAAATTACATCCATATTGACAAGGAGGTGATAGCATTATTTTTACTAGTATATCTAAGGGTAAAATTTTCAAATCTGCACAGACCATCATTTGCTAATAAAAATATTTATCACTGGTAAAAAATTTTTCAGAACTTGTAAGTCAAAACCATGTTAAGTTAAATCAATATTTTATTATGTTATGATTACAAACTATTTTATAAAGATGGAAAGACAAATCAAACATGTTAATGCTTTACCACACCTACTTGACTTTAAAAAAGAATATGACATTAATAAAATCAATTATATAGATTTAATGAACTCTGTGTCAATTAATAATTTTGTAATCATTGAATAGACTAAACAGGATAAGGGTTATATCCCGTTTTTAAAGTGGATAAAATACAGTTGGTCTAAAACATTCCATAGATGTTGTAAAGCTAATTTGAAATAAACATGACAATATATCATCATGTTTGAGATGGATTGAATACTCATCCCACCCAAAAGTATACAATCATGTGTTTGTTTTACTTCATCATGGTCATTCTAAAATCATTTATATGAAAGCTCTGGGTCAATCATACATTTGATAGTCACACCTGAGTGGTAAAATAAAGCAGCAGTTGGTAAGAAAAAGTATGAGTTGTCAACATATTGCCAAATTGCTACCTAAAACTGGAAACTTAGTTAAATCCAAAATCCTTTGAAAACACAGACATTTAGGTCATATAGAACTAATGCACAAAAATATTATTAATATTAATTAACTCATTCTCTTATTGGATGAAATATAGAATAGTCCATAAAAGTACTTAATAAAATTTTTGCTACAGACAATTATCTGGAGATGATTGTAATGGGCAAAGAAACTGCTTTTTACTTCATAAATATTTGATGGTTTCTTAAAAGATAAAGTAATAAATCAAATTCTTACTCCATCTTATTATCCTGAGGCTGATAGAATAGTTGATTATGCTGTTCAAAATTTGAATAATACACTGATAAAAACTACGTGTAACAATGTACCCAAAGCATTAGCTGATGTTGTGTTTAATTAAAATTTTACTGCATGTACATCAACAAATAACAATCTGCTAGAGGTATTATGCATTATTAATTTTGCACTTATTTTATTAATATTGAAAAGAATCATAGTTTTGAATAGGATAAAATAAAAAAATTAGAGAAAACCTATGAACCCATAACATTTTTGTGAAAAAAGGATATCAGGAGTGATATTTCATAATTTATCTAGGCAGTTATGCATAAATTAGAAAATGGAAAGAAGATGAGAAGACCTATAAATCAATTATATCCTCATTTAAATGAGTTACTGGTGGAAGTTTATGATAAAAATGTGTCAATGGATGAAAAAAATCAAGAGATAGCAAAAGTAGAGAAAAAATATACTTTGTCAGTTGATAAAAAAAATAATAATAATCAAGAACAAATAAATAATCACAGTAAAAATCATATAAATGATGAAGAACAAAGTACTTCAATGGAGGAAAAAGAAGACCTTTTCCTAAAACTCCACATGCACATAGACCACCTGTTTATCTTAAGGATTATATATGTCATTGAGGACAGTATTTCTAGAGTAGGGGAGAATTGGGATGTCTGTGCATATAATGTATATATTATAAATAAAGATTATTAATTTTTGTAAATATGTACAGATTATTTCAATCCTTCTCCTACTCTAAAAGTACTATCCTCACTGACATATATAATCCTTAACTGTAACAAATGGTCTGCATACACATAAAGTTTGAGAAAAAGATCTTTCTTCTTTCTCAATTGGAGTAATTATACTGTGGTCTTTATCATTTATGTGATCTTTTCTGTGATTATTTATTTGTTCTGGTTATTGTTGCCCCACCAATCAGCTGACAAAGTATATTTTTTCTCTACTTTCTCTATTTCTGTTTTGTTTATCCATTATTACTTTTTTTTTCATAAACGTCTATGGTAACTTATTTAAATGAGAACATATATGATTCATATGACTTTTCATCTTAGTATTAAAATCAAATTGACATAATCTATAACATGGATGTTTATTTAAAAAATCTTTATTAAACTAGAACAAATATACTGATAAATTAACTTTTTCTTTTATTTTCTTTATCTCATCTCTTGTAAATAGTCTATATTTTTAAAAAGTTATGTCAATATATGGTATATTGATTTGGCTTTCAAATTTTTATAGAAAACAAAATAATTGAGGGAACTTTTCAAGATCAAAATGTAGATATTCCACATTATATTTTTTAAACTTAAAACTAAACAAATAATATTGATATATAGAAGCCATATAAAAAATTCAAAAATCAATTTATTAAATAAATCAATGTTATTAAGAGTATTTTCTAAATAAATTTTTATTAAAATTATTAATGATATCACCGATTAAATACTTAATTCATATATCATTTAAAAGTAAAACAATATTATAGTAAATAATGGCAATAAAAATATAATGTAATTCCTATTATTTTAATATGGATGGCAGACAATCCTAACAAAATCTGAAAATGTCCATGTCAACCTCAAAATAATGTGGTTTGATGAATGTATATTCACTTTCAAATGTTATAATAAGATTTATTTGCAAATAAAAATATCATAGGAAAGTAACTGTGCATTTTCATTAATATCTTTATAATTTTTTCAGAATCCTGACACTAAAAAACAAACAAAAATATTCTTTCAGTGAACAGTAAAACATCAGATTAATTAAAGCATGACAAAAAAAATACCAATGCTTTTAGTCATAAAATATAACTTTAATAATATCTCAATAAATAATTGTACTATTTGCAAATAGCATGTAATGATTGGCATAAATATCAAACGTTAAATATTAGCGCGCGCACACGCACAAACATAATGTCCGTTGTTCTCTTAGTTCTCTTTATGAGAATTAATTAAAATAATGATTGAGTTCTTTAGATTTGTATTTACTTTTAAGAAATTAAATTTTAAAATAAAATTAATTTCAAATTAAAGGCTTTAAAATTATTGAATATAATTTACCATAAATTATTCACTATAAATTAATAATTATTTTCTTTTTTATTTTATAATATTGCAACATTTTGAAATATTCTTAATTAAAGCTATAAAGATGTGTATAATTAAAGTTATAGTATTTTTTAAGTAAATTTATCTATGATAAGTAATGCAAATATTGTAAGTATTGTAAGATTATTCCCTGTTTGCATATTAAATTCTAAATTTATATGCATTTAAATAGTTTAAATTTAATATATTATAAAATTTGATATAATATTTAAAAAAAAAAATATTTTCATTGCTAAACACATTTAAACAAAATTTTATGCTCATTGTAAAAATTATAATATGGTTTACATAAGTGAAAGATCAAATACTTAAATAAAAAATTGTAATAAATAAATACATCATAGATTTTCATAGTAGTATAGACGTCTTGCAGCAGATAAATGCTATGATAAATATTATTATTAATAATAATTTTGCAAGGAAACTAATATATATTACTCAACACAGAGCTATATAAATATTTTTAAAAACATCTGTGTTCTGAAAAAGAACTATAAAAAAATCCTCTCAGTGAATAATACTTTAGCTATGTATTACATGTTTTAAAACAGGCAAAACTCTCCATACAATAGTGCCATTCAGTGCAAGCCAGTGTAATCAATGGATGCAAGAAGGTTTGTGCATAAAATCCCTATCTAGTGCATACTCATCCAATATATTCAGACTAGTTTCGAGCTTGTGGCTTTCATCAGTGAGGAGCCTTAGATCTGAGAACCCTCCAGCAGCCTCCTTTTATCTCTACTTAACTACAGAACTATGAGTCTGAAATTGAAAACACAATAATATTTTCAATCCAAGCTCACTAGCTTACATAGTCATATAGGTCTGAATTCAGTTTAGTACCCATACATTCTTGTGTCTTTGGTTCTTTAATAACCATAGATACCACTATTTATTAGGCAGGATTGGTATAAAACCAATAGACATCACATGATCACCACTTCCTTATGCTTGCTCAAGCTGTTAGAACAGACAAAACTCTCCATACAGTGGTAGTAGATCTATATGCAGTGCTCTCAGATCCAAGGCCTCTCACTGATAAAATTCACAAGCCAGAAACTAGTCTGGGTCTATTGGAAAAGTATACAGTAGATAGGGATTTTATGCACAAATCTTCTTGCATTCATTGATTACTCTGATTTGCACTGGGTGGTATTACTGTATGGAACATTTTGCCTGTTTTAACAGTTTGAGCAAGCATAAGAAATGGTGATCATGTGTTGTTTAGTGGTTATTCCATGTTTTATCATGTTTAGTAATCATATAGAATTATGAATAATTTACTACATGATTTTGACTTTAAGATCTTATGCAGTTTTATACTAATTACCCTCTCTCCATTTCATATTTATTACACAATTTATGACTTCCTTTTCTAAAATTTATTGAGTACCCTTTCTAAAATTTATATATCTGCCTGAGTTTTTTTTCTTTGAAATAGAACTATATTTCCACAGTAACATTTGCTAAATAACTTTGCCTTCATTTTCTTTTTTTGTTAACACCATTTCTAATTCAATTATCTCATTTTTTTAGTTTAATTAATTTAATAAATTATCCATATATCAAATATTTGCTAACAAGAATATTTGAAAAATAATTGATTAAATAAATATTCATATGAAATATATTTATATTCATAATCATATTTGTATAATCTATATATACTGTTGATATCATTTGCATACCATTATTAACTATGCCTTCTGTGAAAAAACTTTTTGATACTATCAATCACCTAAAAAATATTATATCAATATACTGCTAATAAGTTGGTGCCAATTTTTCAGAAGTATGTTAAAAGATACATAATAGTTTAAAAAATACACAGAAAAATATAATATGAAAAAAATGTCACCAAGAAATATAAATATTTGCATATTTTTTGACATCAATTTTGAATGTGAGCAACTATTTTAGTCTAAGATTTTTCAAAATTTCATAAGAATGAAAAACTTTGGATCTCTGATTAACATAAAATAAAATTACCAAGTATTAAATATGTTGAACAAACCAAACTTTTTGTACAAATGATGATTTGTACTTACTGTACATATTATTTAACAATACATGAATTATACAAATATTTACAACTTTTAGAAATCAATCACCAAAATCTTCACTACTCTAGAGTTCCTCTCATCTAATTTTGGCTAGGTATTTACCAAAGAAGTACCTTAAAACAAAAAAAGATTTTTATCATTAAACCACTTTTTCAATATCACAGCTAAAAAACAAAATAGTTAAAGATTTATTGCTTGAGAGTTTATAAAATGTTAGTCACTAGAAATGGAAGAGCTTAAAACATGATACATGATTTTAGAGGTCAGAGGATGTCACTGTATTGTATATTAAACCACATAGGGAAGAGTTGATTAATTTTAGATTAGTCCCTTCTACCAAACATATTAGGTTTTAAGCCCTATCATAGATATGGAAATTTATGGAAATACTTATAAAGTGTGCTTTTTAAATACATATGTGTGTGAGAAGTAGCATATTAAATTTGGTCAAAAGGACAATTAGTCTTTCAAAATGCCTTGTAAATTAAAAATTTTATATAAAAAAAATAAGCAATTATAGCAATTCTAATGACAAAAAGACAATTTATTACAGATTCAGAATATAAAATAAATATTAACATTGTTAACCAGATCTCGTTAACTTATTAATGAATACATTCATATGTATAATGGTCTTTAATTCACATGCAATCTCATTATTACTTGAGATACAGAAGTCCTACATTGCAGTCTTAGCCTTGGCAATGATGGATATGATTTCATTGAAACTTTGGGAACTTAATTTAGAAAAAACGTTTTCTGTTTCAGTGGATAAAGATATCATTGAAAAATTTAAAAATTTTAAACAGGGTTTATTGTATGATGGATGAATAATTATCTATGCTGAAAACTAACACATGATATGACTCAAAATAGTTTTTATTTCCATTTTATAAAAATGAAAATCTTTGTAATAATAATATTGCCTATGCTAAACTTAATGTAATTAGAAGGGATTTAAATTAGCTATCCATTCCATCCTATACAACTGATACAATGACAACATACCTGTGAAAAAGATAAATAATCCCCTATGTACATATTTCATGCTGAACCACCACTCATAAGTTGGTCCAAATCCATCTCTCATATATATATATCCACAGATGGCGTCCTACCAAAAACATATATATGCAAGTTTTTTAAACTTGCATTTTTGTTTATCATATATATATATTCAGTTTATTTTAAGATAGAAAAACATCAAAATTTAATGGACAAACTAGAAGCTTCTCCACTTTTCAACTCTTCAGCCATCCCTATTGAAAATCTGATGATGGAATGCTCAAAGCCCTTGTTGATGCCTGTATTATTATCATACCCATGTTGACCTTAAGTCTTATGCCTCACATATAGGAGTTTAATATATATATATTAACTTGTTTGCTATTATTAACAATTGAATGTACGTAAAAAAATTTAACAAAGTTTGATTTTTTCTATAAACATTTAAAATTAAAAAATAGTTAACAGAAATAGCCCATAATTACAATTAAAATTTTATCATAAACTTTCAGAAAAAAATAAAGTTTAATAATTTTAGTACCCCCTCCCCCATTATAATTTTTTATTAAATATGCATTACTAAGAATATATAATAATATTTTATAGAAGAATAAACTTCAAATGCAAGTATAATAATAATAATTTACAAATCATATAATGTATTTGTTTTTAAATCATTTAAAAAAATCTGCACGATTACTTTCTCTTGTATTGATACTATTAGTTAGACAAAAATGTTTCACTATTATCTAACTTCAAGATGCTATTTAGATATTAAGTCAAGGATTAATACTCAAAGTGATGAAACTTTATACTAGTGTTGGTCTTCAAAAATATCAAACAAATCAATTCACAGATCCAAATAGTAATTAAGTTGTAATAATTTAATGTCCCATAAAACTATTTTTTGTTTATGAAATTATTATAATTATTATCTTATTATATGAAAACATAGGCTGGATTAATTGATATTTTTTATTATACAAAGGTTATTTCTAATATGAAGTTTTATTACTTTTTATAACAATGACTAATTCATATAATCACATGGAAACTTGATAAATGTGACCTAATTTTTGTCTAATACATCACCAGGGATAGACAAATGATGTTTTTTTACACGTTTATAAAAATGATTCGTATAAATATGATTCATGAATTATTATTATGATACATAGAATCAGAGTTTATTTTTTTATAAAATATTATATATCATGAAGATGAAATCTATAGTAGTATATAAAAAAAGGAAGAATGAAATATGTACAGTATTTGCAAATTGAAATATATTTTTTTCTGTCATCACATTAATTTAATAAAAGTTTAAAACAGAACAAAATATTTAAATTATTAAAAACAATTTTTTTTTACCATGTATATTATATCAGGATAATTACATCAGAACAAATTTTACGTATCTACAATTATGTTTATGTGGATGTTTATGCAAACATGACCCACATATATAATAAGACCAAAGAACAAAGCAGAATTTTTTATATTAAAATTGTCAGAATGTATAATTTTAAATAGAAAATTAAAAGGAAAGAAATTTTAATGAAAGCTTTAAATTTGTCTATATGTTTACTTATTTATTGCTTCTCTAGATCTTAGGCATAAATTTCTCATTAAAAAAAACTAAAATATAATTATTTTCTCCTATTTTATTTGAAGCTTTTTTTATATATTTTGCTTGGTAGTATTACTTTATTGAGAATATAAATGCTGCAAAGGTCATTATTGTTATAACTCATTTTTTACTAATAAGTTATAACAAAAATATATATTTTATATATTTTGTTGTTAAAAATGTTATATGCAAAAAACAAGTTTTTAGATGCATGCATGATTGACTGAAACATTGATGAATGATTGTCTAAATAATTTTAACTGCCATCTGAAATAAATATTTGTTTATACAGTGAACATGATAAAGTGGAAGAAAACAGAGATGGAAATTTGTGTTCAAAGGCATATTTTTTATTTATTTTATATGTTTTTCATTTCATTGAAATTTATAAAATATTACTTCAGCTTTAATGTCAAGTTAAGTATATAATGCTGCTTACATATCATTATATTTTATCATTCATTTCATATATTTTATAAATTAATAACTACATCATATCCATTTTTTTCTATTCTTATATTATGCTTTAATAGGTATTATAATTTTTGTTTTTAGAAAAATAAAGCATATACATCTAGTCACAAATTATATTTTGTATTGTTTTCCATACAATAAACATTTGATATTGCCTAATCTCCATTGCAAATTACTATGTCTAATTTGTTCATCATTCTGATTATTCTTCATATACACTATAATTCATTAACTAATCATTTTGTGTTACTATTATTTTCAATATTATGCTTTAGAAAAAAGAAATTGTAACAGAAATTTAGAAAAAAACATATATGTGCTTAAAATAAGTTAGCTTGTCATGAAAATATTATATTCTATTAATTACTAATAACAATTTTTTGAGAATTAAATGACTATATTCACTGTTTCTATTTTTGTATCACTTTGTTTTATTATTAACTTTACATGCATTATTACATTATTAAACCTGTCATGCTCATTTATAAAACTATAAGCAGTAAACAACCTTAACAATATTGTTTATATGACCAAAGACATGATCAAATAGTAGCTATAATAATTATAGTAGCAGTCATAGTAAGTTTTCTACTACTACTTTTAAAATTCACTTTATTAAGCAAAAACATGTTATTGTTACATAATGTTACATAATTGATCTACTTATACATATTAAATAATATATAAAGTATATATACATTTAATTTTATATTCATAAAAATAAAATTGAGATACAATAAATGCATATAAAAATAATTTCATATATTGTGCTTAAAATACTAAAAAGTATCAACATATCATTTAAAGAAAATTCTACTGATTTACAAAATGCTATGGAGAAAAAGAAGTAAATCATGGCATTGGAGGTAGAGAAGCCAGACTCCACATAGCTGCATAAAGGACATGGTCTCTGATTCAGATTTTTTTCTAGTTTATTAAGAAAAAGAGACTTGTATTTCCAGTATGTTGAGCTGAAAGAAAAATGAAACCTCAAAAACCAGAGAGTAAAAATTAGAAAAGTGGTAATTCTAATGTTTGGGGAAAGACCTGTACATATATTGTCAATCAGTGTTGTTAGAGATGAATAATGGGATTTGGTTACAGATAAAATAAGATTTTGGTATATATTTAATGCAGGCCATTGTAACAGAAAATGGTTTCGATTTTTTTTCTTTCTATGGCATAGCACATGATAAACCTTAAAATATATAAATGACATCTTTTTTGCAAGAAATGAGTTAATGGTTGAGCTTCCAGATTGATCTTTCTTAGGAAATCCAAATATTTTGCTTCCAGATGATATTATTTGTTCATTTGAAAAATTGAGAATGGTATTAGGTATATTACTGCATTCTGTTTTATTTATAAAATAATAAGTTTGCCAATAATTGATTTTGTTGGCAAAAACATCATGGGTTGGTGGAACATATTTTGATATCATATTTAGAATTTTATCAATAAACTTACATTTATTAGGTAGTGATATAGCAGTGGGGGGGGGTGGATAAATTGATGGGCATCAGAATAGGTATTGATTATTCTATTGATTTCATTAATTGACATTTGGTTATAAAAGATTATGATATTGTATAGTGAAAGGACATTGAATATGGCATGTTTCTGTATATTTTTAATGCTTATTGATATAATTTTTTTTACCCATATAAATTTTGCACACAATGAATTGATTTTGTTAGTAAATGTAGTTGTCTATTTTATTATTGGGCTGCAATAAGTTATTTTTGAAAATATTAAAATATTAATGAAAGATATTTTAGATATGAATTGAAAGGTAAGCTTTGGATAAAGAGTTGATAGTGAATTCTATTGAGATAAGAAGATTGCTATGGATTTTGTCATAATATTTATGGAAAGATGAAGGGGGAAACCAAGGTGAGGATTTGCTGTAAAGGGAGAGTCAATTTTATTACATGTCAAAATGTTCCAGGTTGATGATTTAGACTTGTCAAACTGTAGAGAATATTCTTTAGTGAAGTCTTCAAGGATATTGACTAGTTGATGAATATATATTTTTTGAAGGGAGAAAACATCCATGTAGCAGATATGTTTGATGCATTTATTTATGGTGTTGATTTGAATTCCTTAAAGTTTTATTTCAATGTTCATTTAAAGAAGGTTAATACTGGTAATAAAAAATGTGTACTAAGAGATGAGCCTTGAGATATTGAATTGTAAGGGTTAAAGCTAAGGGATGCTTTACCATTTAATGTAATGAAAATTTATCTGTTCATAAGTAAGTTTGCAATAATGTATAGGAGGGAGATTGGAGTGTTGAGTTTTTTAAAAGCTGTATTATTTTATCTATTGGTACTAACTCAAAGGCATCAGAGGTGTCTAATTGAATTGAAAAAGACCCAGCCTTTCTGAAAGTTCTTATCTGATCTATAATAATTTTGAAAAACATAACTGTTTCAGAAGTTGAGAATCCTTTCTTGGAAAATTGGAATGGTGAGATTGAAGTCAAAAGTATAGATTGTATCCTATCTTTTATAAGTGAGTGAATTGTTTTGATTAGTAGAGTATCATGGAGATGGGTCATAAATTGTTTACAGGAGAGGAAATAGTGTTTTGCTTAAGAAAGGGAACTATGGATACAGGCTATAATTCATCAATAATATGTATTTGTGTGACAAGATGGTTTAGAATATTATATATTAGAAGAATGGTAAAGTGACTAAAATGTGTCAATATAAATTTGGGGATAGCATGTGATCCAGGATGTATACTGTCAGGTATTGATATTAATTTAAGAGCTATTTCATGTTTTAGAATAGAGTGATTGGCATCACTGTGTCCAAATAAGAAAGGAATAATTGATTTATTTTATTAGCTTGTAAATTTTTATATGAAAACAAATGTGGGGAAGTATATTTTCCCCAGTTATTAGTTGGGGGTTCTTTATAAGAAAAGTTGGAGTTAGTTTTTTACATTTGTAGCCTAGAGCCCATATGATATATAGTCATTTATGGGCTGTGCTAAAAAGATCCTTGATTGTTTAGTAGACAAATATTCTGCTAATCTAAGCTGTGATTTTTATATTGTTGTTTTAATACAATAAATAGTTTTCATCACAAGGGATATTTTTAATTTTTGGTGGAGTGTGTCTAATTCTTTTACTAGGGAGGTAGGAGATTTACTTTTTTGATATAAAAATTGATGCTAGAGGAATGATAATATGTTTATTTTCCTAAAGTAGTTGTATATTTAAAAAAAATACTGCCGCTGGTGATGAGGCTTTTAGTAGTAATCTGATATTATTATTAAGTTGATAGGTTGAATTGTATTGAAAATTAATGTCTTGATTGACATTTATGGCTAAATGGTCAGAAAAGTTTACATGTATAAGAGTTGGTTTGATAATGAAATGAAGATCAGGTGAGTAGAACAGTAAGTCAATTAGGAAAAAGTGTTTTATGGTGTAAAAGAATATAGAGTTTTTAGAAAAAATCCCTCAGCACTCATTAAGTTTTTATTGATCAGGTGCAGATATTTGGAAACAAAATCACTATAAGAAATGTTAGACCCCTAAAAATATCGTTGGGTGAGGGTTGATAGATAAAATTAGATTGATATGATTAATTGATGATAGTATTAATTCAGTTTTAATGTTGATTATAAGAGCATTATTGTATTAAGTGATAATACTCATGTTTTTATTAAGAAATGAAATTTTAAAACGTTAAAAAGAAGACAAGTCTAAGAAAACTATATCTATCTAGATAGCTTTCAGGATCTGGGTAACTATTAAGGGTATGTTTAGTTTCAGTAAATAATAGGATATGAGGAGAAAATTTATTAATCCAATTACTAATTGCAAAAAGACATTTATTTCTGTGATGTTGAACAACATATATAAGGTGGGTGTATATTAAGTGGAATTTATATTAAACAGGACTGATTATATAGATTAGAAAGATAGGTAATTGTAAATAAATAAATACTACTGGAAAGAAATTTAATACTATGCAATGACTTACTAATTGTGGGTAGTTTTCCCCAGATTTTTTGATAAAGCATAGGAATTATTGGTTTTGCTTAGTCTAAGCTTCATAAGGTCTTCTACTAGAAATTTATTTTCACTAAATGTCTTTTATTTATCCATTTCTATTTTGAAGATCCTTTAACAGGGATGGTTTTCTTGAATATTTGTTCTATCAGTTAGATGATAATATTAATTGGGGAGTGATATAGGTGAGAGTTCATTTTTATTGCAGGATTCTGAGGTAATATTTGTTATATTTTCTTTTGGAATAGTTAGGTCTATTGGAAGATTTTGATTAGTTTCAGATGATGATCTTTTATAAGTATCAACATTCTTGGATTAATTGAGCTATATCATCTTTTCCTTGCTTAGTCCAGTAATGGGTAGAAATCTCACTATCAGCAGAGTCTCCAGATAGTTTTGTATATTTTGTTTTTTCTCTTACAGTGGGAAGGACAATTGAATGGATCATTTTCATTTATTTTGGAGTTGTTAAGTTCAATTAGTATATCTGGATCTTGGATATTTTTATCTAATGAAGAGATTTTCTTTCTTTTTGGATGTATAGGATTGATCTTCTTATTTTTAGTTGAAATAAAATATTTTCATCATTGGAACAATTAGGAATATTTTTAAAAATAGTTTGTGTACTGGTATACATTTCTGTGTCTGATAGTGATTGCTTGCTTATAATTTCTGTAATGTTGGTTATTGAAAAAGGACTACTTTATGTGTAGAAGATTGGTAGATTATATATACTATTTTTTTCCATGGGTGATGTGTGATCTGGTGGTGTTTTTTTTTTTTTTTTGAGAAAGCTGTTGCAATCATTTAGGATTGTTTTTGAACAAGACTTGGATTGAATTCTAATATAATAGCTCTGGAACACTGATGTGTCTATAATTTTTTAATTCACATTGGCTGCAGAAATGTTCTGGGCATTCTTTAATCAAATGAGTTCTTGATTTTCAGAAGAAGCATTGTGGTGAGATACCTTTGAATATAATAATGAGTTGTTTTAATTGAGTGCAGTGTGGATATATCTGTTGGCTGGATACTTTTGTAGAGAGTTAGATTGAATATTGTAGTATTAGTAATTACTGGTACATTTGCTCTTTTTTCTAGCAGGTATTTAAAATTTCCTATTTTTGTTGAGTATTTCCTGTAAATCTTGTGCTATGAAATTGACATGATAGCTTTTAATTTGCACTGCTAGAATGTCTATTCTCTTTATACCAATGTAGCAAATCACTTTATTAATTAATATATGTTTTTTTTCCAAATATCTGCTTTTGGGTTGCATTGTGAAATTCTAAGATGATGTATCGGTTGGTTGGATGTTACAGTATTCTGTAAATTAAATTCCAGAATTTTTTTTTCTGTTAGAAAAGTATAAAATTCTTCTATAGAAAATTTTATAATTTTAGTATCTATATCTGTTATTGAAATTGTGGTGGTTGTATCATTACGAAAAACTGATGAAAAAGATTTTAATATGTTAATAGGGATTGATTCATTAAAATTTTGACATATAATATTATAGTTTTCTGTAGTTAATTTTAAAATTTCATCATTATTTTTATCACATGAATTATTTTCAGTTTCTAAAAAATTATAGATATTAAAAACAACAACTATATCCTCTTTATTTAAAATATTTCTTTCTTTTTCTAATTGTGATCTATTTTTAACTATATTAGCATAGCTAAAGTTTGCTGTTATTTCTTTTAATTTTGACCAAGAGTATTTTTTTCAATTTGCAGTTTTGCTGAATTGTTTACAGAGACAGTTTGTCTAGTGTCTGAAATTTTCCCGCCTTTTTTCAAAGAAATAATGTTATTATTGTTTCCATGATTATTTTTAACCTCATTTTGAATTTAAGAAATTGTATTCTTTGACATTTTAAAGACATATATATATTTAAAAAAAACCTTTTACATTAATATTTTTAGCCCAGAATGAGTTTACCTGAAACTTTAGAAGTACTTTAATCTTCTGATATATATATGTAGTAATCTTTTTGGAAAAAACCCATTAAAATTAAAGTATTTTTAGGAGCTGAAATAATCATCAACTAGCCTGGTAAAATGCCATCTGATGACTACTACTACTACTATTACTATGACTATGTGATGTGATGTGGTATGATGTACTGTGGCTTTTTCTCAAACTACTACTACTACTAGCACCACCTATATAACCACCACCATTAGCTCTACCACTACTACTATTACTACTGCTGCTGCTACTGCTACTGCTGCTGCTACTACTATTACTACTACTACTACTACTACTACTACTACAACAACAACAACAACATTTCATTGATAATTTATATATGGTTACATTTATATATTAACAGGAAAATTTGAAATACACACAAAAAAGGAATTGTACAAATTATAAGAAATTACAAGATAAATAACATGAAAAAAATTAAGACATAAGGTGTTGATTATATATGTAGATGTTTACATTATTATTATTATTATTATTATTATTATTATTATTATTATTATTATTATTATTATTATTATTATTATTATTATTATTATTATTATTATTATTATTATTATTATTATTATTACTATTATTATTATTATTATTATTTTTCCACTGAGATTGTATAAATGAAATTAAAACAATGAGAAAGATCCCTATTAATTCATAAATCACAGTGGATATTGTAGTGTAATTAGACTCCATGTAACTGCAAATATGTCTGCAGGTGCTATGGCTTGATCGTTGATTTTAATTTTGCTTAATTTGTTAATGAAAAGTAATCTGTGTTTTCTAGATGTGGGATTGAAACAAAAATGACATCTGAGAAACCAAAGAGTAAAAGAAAGGAAAGTGGTTATTCTGATTGAAACATACTTACCTCTTTGTATGCTGTTGATGAGCATCTGAAGAGAAGTAATTTGTGAAGTGCAGTACATTGGAATAAGAAGTGTTCTATTGATTCTTCTTCTCTATGGAAAAGTTGGCAATCAGCATCAATGTTAGCAAATAACATTTTGTGAGATAAAAAAACTATTGGTTGGGGGGGGGGGCTTTAATATTGATTTTTATAAGAAAATCCAAGATATTTAATGTCTAGATACTAGAATTAAAATTTTTGAATGATTTGCTTGTTAGTAAGTGTAATTAAACTCTGTGGTGTGGTGTGTGGGTACATTTTATCATATTGACATGTTTATATGCCTCCCAGTATGTAATTTTCCCAGTGGCAATATTTCAGTCTGAATTGAAATCAATTATAAATACAATTTATCCAAACCACTTCAAACATTTTTAGCAAAACCCTTTATTTGTATATATATACATATACCTACATTTTGACTGTCCTGCAGTCTTTTTCACAGCTATAATATAATGAATAAAATAAAATACATAACTATATAAATAATACCATAAAAATGTAAACAATAAAAACCTAAAAACAACATAAAATATATTAAAAAACTAATAAAACTGAAATAAATAATCAAACCCAAATAAAAGAATCCACTTAATATAAAATAAAATATACAATATAAATAAAAAATAAATTTCAATTATACATGTGTATTGCTAGCTGTATACATATATATTCAAGAACAACTATTAATCTAAATATATTATTTATTTTTATTATTATTAACAATCTCCTAATTATTTCTATTCTTTATAAACTTAAACTTTATGATTATTGACTAATATATTTTAATTTTAAATCATGTAATATCTATTATTTCCTTACTCATTTTTTCTGTTAAAATAATATTTTATATTTATTATTATTATTTAATATCTAAAATCTTTAATCATAATCTTTGAACTTACCCAGTTGATTTTACTTTCAAAAGAACTTTATTGCATATAATAAGAAAAAGGTTACATTTATAACTATTTTACCACATGCAGATAAATTAAAGTTAATATAAACAAATTGAAAATTGTAATTTGGAGGGGGGGACGACAACAAAACAAAGGCTGGGCATGTGGTTTACAAATTTGAGTTTACATTTTTCTTTATACACATGCAATCAGTTTTATACACTGAAGGGACTCTTAGTTCTCTCTTTTATTTGTCTTTTTTATGCTCTAATTTTGAACATTGTTGCAATATGACCAAGTGGCTGTGTAAATCTCTTGGGATACAATTTTTTCATCCCTTAAGTGGAGTAGTTTCATTTTATTCCAGAATATATTTGGATGTCTTCTTGGATTATTGTTATACATGAAGAAACATCTTGTACACCACACTGAGATAAATGTAAAAGTAATTGCTCAAATATGTGGGTAGTTATCTTTAACAAATGATTATAAAAGTGTTTGAATGTCACAATTTCTTTGTTTGTGCAGTGATGGTTTGGATGAGTGAATATTATCCAAGTCAGGGCAGGTAAAAAGAAAATGTTCTTGAGCCTCAGTCTCTCTATTACATGACCAGCATATGTCTTCTGTATTTAAATAATGCCTTCTGTATCTATAAAAATGTAATATTGGTCATGGTTCAAGATTTAATTTGAGCAAAAAATCATAATATTTGGGTTCTAATGATCAGAATTTAAATTTTAAGGTTAGTTGTCTATTGTCAATCTTTACAATTGGTCTTTTATCATTTAAGGGGGAGCAAAATATCTGGTATATATCAAAAAATTTGAATTTATCTTGAGGTAGTGAATAAATAAAGTTTGGAATGTTGATAATTAATGTAAGCAAGATTTTCCAGTATCCATTGACTGATGGCAGCTTATCTGTTGGGGTAATCTTGAAGAACACATTCATGTATGGGAATACATGCACACAGGCAGAAATAAGATTTAATCGTTTGAATGTTAAAAACATTTATTGGATGTAGTCCCAAACCATTTTGTATTAGGGGAGATTGCATGCATTTTAGTGAAATTGAAACAATCCTTTTCCCCACAGCACTTTTTTACATAGTGAATCTCTTAAAATAAACATTTTTTCATGTGATATGATGTGATGTGATGCATTGTGGCTTCTCCTTAAATGAAGTCAAGAATATCTCAGCAATCATGCCCAGATAAAAAATTATTATACTCTAGCCCCCTCTATTATATATTATTTAAACTAAAAATATATATAATCTCTACAACTCTTTATTTATTTATATATATTATTTTATACACTTTAACTTTTATTATTATATAATTCTTATAAATTTATATTATACTGCTTTATAAATATTATGCTAAGCTTTTTTTATAATGAAGTATCTATAAATTTACCCTTGTTTATACTTCTAGTTAACTTAACCATTTTTTACAACCTATAATTCATTTATAAACAATTTTCTCTTTATATATTTACCTCTAATTATATATATAAATCTTATTTAATAACTATATACCAATCTAATCCTAATTCCAGAATCCCTATTCAATTTTGGTTTTATCTTTTTTATTAGTATTGCTTTTTTTATTTTCCTTTTTTAATATTTTCTGCATTTAACCTCATTTTTATTGAAATTTGTGTAAATTTGTGTCTGTTTCTTTCATATATATATATATATATTGGTGATTTATTATCTGACATGTATTGTTTAATCTTGTTTTTATAGATATTTGTTATCAATCCCACTATCTAGACATTGTTTGCAATTTATCAGATATACTCCCATAATTATTTTTTTATTATCTTTATTATATCCTATGTTTCTCTTTTTTATTAACTATTTTGTAGTAATTATTCTTTTGCATTTTTTACTAATCTTCTTTATAATTTTGTTAAAATTATTTACTATAATATTATTATTTGTTTTTATTCTTATATATCTTTTTTCACCTTTCTTTTTCCTTCACTCTTTTCATTTTTATTTATCTTAACTCTATTTTTTCAATACTTCTTTTAATTATATGTCCAGGTAAAACACTCATTTTTAACTCACTGATTGTTAATTTTTTTGTTTAATATAGTTTTCTTTTCTTGAACAATACATTGCAGCCCTATATATTCTTGAATATATACAACTAATTTTATATTTGCTATCAATTTTAGAAAACCAACTTGTTATTTTGTTACCAATATTGTTCTTCTTATAAATATTTGTTTGAATATACCATTTTTATGTATAATTTTTTTTTGAAACATTGTATCCAGATATGCAATTTCATTATTTTCTTCCTTCTCAACCATAAACTTTATATTCTCTCCCATTTTATTAATATCGTTAATAAACCATTTTATTTGTCTTTGGATTTTATTAAAAAATCATCAAATAATCATCTACATATCTGTTAAAAAACAAAAGAGCATTTTTATTTTCTGTTATATTTTTATCAAACTTATTCATATAAATATTGCTTAAAATTGCACTTAGATATTACAGCAAAATGAAGAAAAAGGTAATTTTGGTAATATTTCTGATATAAATTATATATGTTTTGATGAGGTAATTTACAAATTTGTTTTTTATAGAGTGTGGTTGTATCTGTGGTTACTACAGACAATAATTTCTCTTTAATAGGGAATAGTTCTATTAGTCTTATTATTGTATTATATATATATATATATATATATATATTAGTCTTATTATTATATATTTATATATATATATATATATATACTATATATATTTATATATATATATATATATATATATATATATATATATATATGATAGTCCACTGTAGCTAGCTGCCTTTTTTGCATTGATTTGATGCTCATAACCACTGCCTTTTCTTTTTGAAAGAGTTTGTATATTTTATTATGAGCATGTAGTATGTGGTTTTGGAGAAGATAAATATGTTTAAGAGTGTAATTTTTCTATGAAGACAAAGGCAGGTTTTAGAGATTGAATTTGTAGTTTGTTCAATGGATAAGATCAATGAATTTTGAATTGTGGTTCTCATGGCATTTGCCAATTTGTCTATGGGAAAACACAGAAAAATTTGGGGTATAGTAGTGAATATAGAAGGAGTGGAGTTTCTAGTTAGGATGTTATATGGAGCAGATTTGTTGAGATTAAAGTTGAGTTTGTATTGATTAGTGTAATTTTTTATCATTATGATTAGTTGAGGGATAATTTTTTTGAAGGAGAAATATGACTATGTCATCAATGTAATTAATGTGTGTAATGCTTTTGTTAATTGTGTAGGGATATATATATATATATATATATATATATCCCTACACATATATATACCTGCCTTATATACATATATATATATATATATATATATGTATATAAGGCAGGTTTTTTTTCAATATCAGTTAGTAAGGGGTTAATATAGATTATAAATTTAAGGTACTTAGTGGTGAGTTTTGGGGAATTGAATTATAAAACTATGTGAAGTTTGGCCATTAATGTTGATATGTATTTCTCTCTTTATAAGGAGGTTAGTAAGAAAGTAAAGTAAAGGGGTGGGTATATTATAAGTTTTAAGGATATGTATTAGGGTTTCTACTGGAACAGAATCCAATGCTATTTTTGCATTTTTTTTGTACATTTGATGAGATTTGGTTAATTTTAGTATGCAGTTCGTACAAAATTTGTTAAGACAATCCTTGATTATATGAGTTCTTTATTTACAAAAAACACTGCAGGGAAATACTTTTAAAAGTTATAATTAGTGGAGATGTTTCTGTTGAATGTAGAGTTGAAATATCCATGGCATTTACATTTTGTTTAATTTTTTTAAATCTCAAAGGCTTTTATTTATAAAAAATAATGTTTACATGCTTATAAAAGACAGAAAAAAATATGTTTTACACATCATCAACAGTATGGGACCATTTGTATATTGATTATCTTCTGATAAATAATATTAAACTGATGTAACTTTACCATTCACCTATCAGCATTGATGCAATTTGAATCAATTATTCATCTTTTGCTTAGCTACTACTGATTCGGTGGATCTTTTGTTTAATTTTAAGGTAAAGAAAGCTGTATTTGTTAATACAGGTGTGGCTGCTTTTTTTTCAATAGATATTTAAAATTAGATACATTGCCTTAGTTTTTAAGTAACAATTGGAGATCAATTTCTGAAAAGTCTACTTCATAATTTTTAATTTGTCTGTTTAATAATAGAAGGCAATCGATCTATGTCAATATAACAAAGCTTTTTTGCATTTAAAAATTTAATTAATTTTTTTTAAATTTCTTTTTGTGTTTTATTGTATAACTCAGTACAGAGATATCTATTATTTAGATGATTCAGAATTTTATAAATGTAGCTCCATAGCTTCTTTTCCATTAATAAATCATAAAATTCATTAGATGAAATTTTTACAAGTTTGCAGTTAATATTTGTAGTAATTATTATGATTGATTTGTCATTGTATAATTTTTTGAAATATTTTAGCAAACTTTGTGGGATGATAGAATTGAATTCATCTGAATTATATGCATATAATTCAGGGGTCATTTGTTGAGAATTTGATATGTTTGTATTAATTTGAATTTGATTGTCATCATTTTTATTATCTAGGACAGTGGTATTCAATCTATGGGTCATGACCCCAAATGGAGTTGCAAAAAATTATCTTGGGGTTACAAGATGGATGAAAAAATTGTAAATTAATTTAATTGATTATAAATACATCGTTGACAAAAATTTTTGAGAAATAATATTAATTTTTAAAATATGAAATTTCCTTAAATTCTAGAAGATTACTCTATTTTAAAAATGATGACTTCAAAGAGATAGAGGTTCGGATATGTCTCGGATGACATCATGTAACATCGCTTTTGGCAAATCACATAACTTGGCAAGCAAGTGATGACAGCACCTATTCTATTTACATCATTATCATGGCACATTTGTGAGTTTAATTATTATTTTAGTGCAAAATTTCTTTTTTAACTTAGTATTTGTGATAAATGGACTGCTTTTAAAGTTATAAATTTTATGAACCTTCATGGATAAGTGGCTAAAAACTGATAGTTATAATTGAAAAAACAGACAATGAAGAAACAAATGATGAGAAGAGCACTTCAATTTTGTTTTTTTTAACTTCCAACACTGATTGAATATGTTTGGAAGCTTCTGATTCTATAGAGTCAAGATGTAAAAAAGTAAAAGCAAATAAACGAGTTTGTAAGGTTGATAATGAGTTTATAAAATATGATTTTGTATACACTGAAGATGATAAACAAAGGGCTAGATGCCTTATGTGCCTGGCAGTACTATCAAACGAGTCACTGAAAACAAATAAACTGCAGAGGCACCTACACACCAAACACCCAGAATCCAAAGATAAAACCATTGAATTTTTTCAGAAAAAAATAGGGCATTTGATATGTAAGAAAAACTTTATGTATACTTTTACTGATATTAACAAAAAAGCATTGGAGACTTCTTATCAAGTAAGCTATCATATAGCTAAATTTGGCAAGCCATTTACAATTGCTGAAGCAGTTAATTGTTCCAGAAGGCATTATATTTGGCGAGAAGGAAAAGGAACAGATATATCAAATACCACTCTCTGATACAACAATTGGTTGCAGAATAGTCAAAATGGCAGAGAATGTGGAAAGTGAACTTATAATCAGAATTCAAAAAAGTAAATTTTTCAGTCTTCAGTTGGTTGAATCCACTGATTTCCAAAACACTGCACAACTAATTTGTTTTGCAAAATATGAATACAAAAATGAAGTTGAAGAAAGCTTTCTTTTTTGCATGGAACTACAAAGGAGTACAGGAGAAGAAATGTTTAAAGTGGTAAATTCTTACATCATGGGAAACAATATTTCTTGGGAAAAATGTGTGGGGATGTGCAGTGATGGAGCTCATACCATAGTTGAAAAAACACAGTAGACTTCTATCCTGAATCAAAGAAGTCTCATTTAATGCAACATGGGTTCACTGTAAGATTTATAGAGAAGTGCTTGTATCAAGAAATATGCCACTGAACTTAAAGTTTGTCTTAGATACTGGAATTAAAATAATAAATATTATAAAGACATGTCCTCTGAACTCAATAATTTTTTCATATATATGCAGAGAAATAGGCAGTGAACATCAGAAGCTTCTTTTACATATGGATGTGCATTGGCTTTCAAGGGGTAGTGTCCTAATGAGACTAGTCTTCAAGGTGACAATTAAATATATTTATGGCCAATGTTAAAATCAAAGCCTTTACAAAGAAAATAGAGTTGTAGTGCTCATACTGCAAGGAGATAAATTTTGGCAGCATTTCCTACTTTAGAAAGTTTTGTCATAGAAAACAAACTAAAAGTTTTTCAATCAATTATTAAAGATATAACAACTCACTTGACAGATCTTAAATATCAATTTAATACTTATTTTCTGGAAGATTTTACTGACTCTGAGTGGATTCGAAATCCCTTTCAGTGTGTATTATCCAAAAATTTATCATTTCATTTAAGTGAAAAATAAACTGAATTATCATCTGATGGAGAATTAAAATTTGTTTTCAAGGAGCTTGAATTGAGTAATTTTTGGCTTAAAATTTGAAATAGATATACCGAACTGTTTGATGCAGCTCTAAAGATATTATTACCATTTGTCTCATCTTATATGTGAAAGTGGGGATTTTCTCAATTCCTCTACCTAAAATCTAAATACTAAAACAAATTAACAATAGAGCCACCTTTAAGACTCAAATTGAGCAAAATAGAGCCAGAAATATTGCTACTTATAAACAAGAAACAGTTTCATAGATCTCATTAAATATTTTCCTTTTGTAGTTTTTTAAACTGAATTTTTTTTAGCTAGTTATAAATGATTAATACTAGTCGATTTTTCAACCTAATATTTTGGTAACTATAGAATTGATTTTCAATTTATTGTACTTGTATTGATACTTATGTTTATTTTGTATGAAATAAAAAATAAATTAACATCTTAATTTTTAATATTACCTAGTTTTAGTTTTTGAGCAATTAGAATTAGATTATTGATTTTTTAAATTTTGGGTCGGCATGTTACCTCGATGTCCTATGCGGGGTCATACTACTAAAATGTTTGAATACCACTGATCTAGGCTGTGAATGTCAGTTATATATTCAGATGCTAAATGAACATTATTCTCTATGCTTGCAGACAAATCTTTAATGACTATAGTCGTTATTATATTTTTAGTATTAGAGACTTGATTTGATTAATCTTCTTTATTTTTTTTTCTACATAGCTGTTTTGTTTTGATTTAAGGTGTTGTTTTTAGAGAATTGTAAATTAGGGAAATTTTTAATATCATTAAGTAATTGTAGGCTTAATTCTTGTTCGGAGTGTTTTTCTCGCATTTGAACTATATTTTGATTTAATGCTATTTTCTTTTTTTATTAATAACCTTTTGGTTATTATTTTTTTTAACTTTATAATTTTGATCAATTCCAGGTTGGAAATTGGAAGAAGTATTAGAGGATATTGGATTACAACAAGTAAAGTTAAATTCAGAAGAGATGCTGATTCTTTCCATATTGGCGGAATTTGATGGATCATTAAATGCCATTGGAAAAAAAAAGATATATTTAGGCAAGTGATAACAATTTAACTTACCTTGTTACTTAAAGATGACTGGAAGTAGTTAACATGTCTATTATATATAAAATAAAATCTTGAATAAGATTAAAAAAAAATCATCAATTTAGAAAGAGCAGCTGAGCTCTATGAATACCACCTAGGGGTGTATACTACTGCTACTGCTGCTATTATTACTACTACTACTACTACAACTACTACTACTACTCCCACTACTACTACCACCATCACTACTAAAACTATTACCACAACAACTACTACTACTACTGTCACCACTACTGCCACTACCACCACCACTGCCACTACCACCACCACTGCCACCACCACTACCACTACCTCCATCACCACCAACATCTCCACAATCACCACCACTACTACTCACACTACTACTTCCATTACTACTACAACTACAACTACTATCACAACTACTACTACTACTCCTATTACTACTCCTATTACTACTACCACCACTACCATCACCACCACCACCACCTCCACCACTACCACCACC
This sequence comes from Epiperipatus broadwayi, assembly GCA_028023455.1. Taxonomy (NCBI): domain Eukaryota; kingdom Metazoa; phylum Onychophora; class Udeonychophora; order Euonychophora; family Peripatidae; genus Epiperipatus; species Epiperipatus broadwayi. The sequence continues at coordinate 1,214,232 of JAQFVV010006361.1, read as the reverse complement.
ACCACCACCACTTCTACAACTACTTTTAATTATTATTATTATTATTTTGCTAACAAAATTAATGACGTCTATATATTTCTAAATTTGAAGGAATATTTGATAATAGCACAATTATGAGAAAAAAAATAGACAATAATTATTATTTTTTAAAACATAAGGTTAAACAAAAACCTAAGTATTAATTTTGTGTTTATTTAATTCATAACTGGCTTTTATTATTTATATGAAACCTTAATCTATACTTGGTATATATTTAGATTCAATGCAACAATACTTTGTATGAGTGTATTAACAACAATATATAAAAGTAAATACTGTTTTTTTTTTTTTTACTTATTAAAATACCAATTAAATTTTATTAACATAGACACTATAAATTTATTGACAATTCATCATAATTTTGAGTATCACACCATTTTTCTGTGACCAATCAATTATGATAAACAAAAATAACTGTAACTACAGATAAACAGAATTGTTTTAAGCATTTTTATTTGTATTCAAAACAATAATTTTAAATAAAATTTAAAAAATAAATAAAAACATTTTGAATAAAAGTATAATTATTTTATATAAATTAATATATTAGATTAAAGTGTTTGTCTTAGCACAGTATTTTTATAGGATGCATTGACTGAATAAAATTAGTTTTCCTCTCCCTCTGTCCATCCATCCACTCACCCACCTACCCAACCACTCACCCATCTATCTATCTATCTATCTATCTATCTATCTATCTATCTATCTATCTATCTATCTATCTATCTATCTATCTATCTATCTATCTATCTATCTATCTATCTATCTATCTATCTATCTATCTATCTATCTATCTATCTATCTATCTATCTATCTATCTATCCATCCATCCATCCATCCATCCATCCATCCATCCATCCATCCATCCATCTATCTATCTATCTATCTATCTATCTATCTATCTATCTATCTATCTATCTATCTATCTATCTATCTATCTATCTATCTATCTATCTATCTATCTATCTATCTATCTATCTATCTATCTATCTATCTATCTATCTATCTATCTATCTGACTGACAGACAATGTGAACACCTTCATTTTACTATATGAGGAACCATCTGCATATAATCAAAAAATATTGGGATAGTGTTGCTTCTATTCAATCAATTAATTTTGTAGTTGAGTTGTATTAAATTTTAAAGTTTTTATTTTTATTATTAAAAAAGATTTAAAAAAAATCATTTAACATTTTTTTTCCTCTTATTAAATCATGTTGCAGTATTCAATTCAACAAATTGATTTTTTCAAACTGCAGACTAACTTTTTTAATTAAATATTTTTTTAACAGCTAACAAACTAATAATAATATAAAAACATCCACTCTATTTCTTTCTTTTTTTTTTAATAAAAAAAAATCTAAAAGATAGCTAAAAAGTTGTCATGTTTTTTTAAAAATGTATATTTAAAAATAAAAAAATTATGAAAGATTTAAAACAAAAAAACACTGATTTTAGTTATTTAATGAATATAAACATAAACTAAAAATTTCCAAAAAGAAAGAAAAGACAATAACGAATAAATAAATAAATAAATGAAAGTTAATATATATATATACAAATAAGAAAGAAATGAGAAAGAGAAAAGAAATATTAAAAAATAGGGAAAACGATTAAAATATTTCACATTAGATGCGCCAAAAAGAAAAAAAGCATCAAAAAATTATACTAAGTTAACTCCGTAATTGTTTGTAAATATAATTCTTATCTGTTTTTTCTAAAAATAATACAAAAAAATAGTGTCTCATCTTGGAACAAGTGCATCTTTGTAATTTTGCATTAATAGTTAAATTTTTTAAAACATTTCGAAAGTAATGATTTGAAAAAACAATAAAAACATTTGATATTATCACTAGTGACAGTTATTTTGCAATGTCAGTCTAAATCTATCTTGCCATGAACTAAAATTCAAACCTCTTAAATCTCCAAACCTTTTTTTCTAAACAGCTACATTTTTTTTTTTTTTTTACAGACTTAAGATTTTGTAACAAGTTTATTTAACTCAAGCAACCATTTAATTCTGATCAATAAATTGGAAGCTATTTTCAGCTGGATGATTAAAAATTATTTAGAACAATTTGTGTCAGCAAATTAAATAATGATGCAATATTTACAAAAAGAAAATATGATCAGAATATTTAAATTTGCAAATAAAGTTATGGCAACTTAAGTGATAATGTCTGTTGGAAAAAATAACCAATATTTGCTAAACAAATGTATCTATCATAACTGATTTCATCAGCAGTATGAAAACTAGTTGACACTCCATAATATATAGCTTTACAGTTTCAATTTAAATGGAATTGTTCATACATTTGACTAAATTCTAATTAGGTTATAGACTGATAATGACATCAGTCATAACAGAAGCATATGTCCAGCAGATTTTGGTTGTTTTTTCCATAAAATTTTGCCATCTATAAAGACTATGTGTTTGTATAGGCAACAAAAGTTAAGCTAATGTTATGTAATGTTATTTCAAACTAATGTGATATTTAATTAGTTATATATACATATAATGTGATAGTTAACCCTTGCTGTGAACTAAAAAATAAAAACCTCACAATCTTTAAAAGAATAAAAATTTTGACTTAAAAAACACTCTAAATGTTGAATTTTGAATTACCAACAATGTTGACAAAGATATGCTTATAAACACAGAGCTATAAAGAATAGGTGGATTCATTTGGTTTAATTCTATTCTTGATTCCTATTTCAACATTTAGAGTTCTTTTAAATTATAGTCTGGGGGAAAGTTACTTACTCCTTTTATTTATTTAATTATTATTAAATAATTATAATACTCTTTTATATAACCCTGGTTAAAATATTTTTTTCAACTTACAAAATCATTTTACTTTGGATTCTTTTTTTTAACAGTTTGAAAAGCTGTAATAGTTTCAGAAATATGATTATTATTATTAATAATATGAAATCATTTAAATGTCAATAAATGTAAATATATTAAATTTAGTTTTCAAGTATTTTCTTTATAAGGTCAACACTTATCATTGATTTATAATCAAGCATATTAGATTCATGTGGTATTTCCATATTTACCTTGAGATATTAAATACACATACACTAATATTTTTTTTGCCTAGCCATATTAATTGCTATTTATAACATTGTAATATGAAAAGGAAAAGGATGATGTTTACAGTAAAAGAAACTCTATGATTATTTGTTTACTTATTCTAAATATATTTCAAAATCAATAAAAAAATCCTTTGATTTTGGTGTATATTTATTTGAAATATGCACATTTGTAATATAAGAGTCTTAGATATAAATACCCATTTACCTTTTGTAAGTTTAGCCACCCAGAAGTGAGAGATTTATTATTATTAATCTATTATTTATAATTACAATTTTGGCTTGATTAGTTTGCAGAAAATATTAAATAAGAAAAGCCAATCTCACTTTCCATTATCTTTATACATATGATACAGTTTTGCCACCCAAGTAGTGAAATATTTGAGATGCCAGTTTCCCCCATTATTTATCGTTACAGTTTTGACATACCCATTATTTACCATTACAATAATCATTAAAACTTGTCAACACTTAGGTAATCCCAATATCAATAACAATCGTCAATTTTAACCTGTTGTCAAGGCAACTGCTTTTAACTATATATACAAATTATACAAAAAACATTTGGAAGGACTCATAGATGCAAAGATAGTATATATACTAAAATGATTGTTTGATGTAATGCTTTAAAGGATTTATCACATTTCATACTTTAAGCATTAAATGTTAATTTTTTTCTCATTATAAATATTTCATTAAAATGTATTCACTTTACAATGATTAAATAAAATTTACCCTTAAAGCCACAAATATTTGTACAACTAGGATCAGTAGTTGTTGAGGCTATGGAATAACTTTACTTGATAATGAATAAATGCTATTATCACTTTAAAAAAAATTCAATTATCGTCTCTTGAAAAGTATTACCAAAAGATAACTTTTTAAAAGCTGCACAAACTAATCATATTTTTCAAATAGCTAATAGATATTTAACTAAAAAAAATTTCATTCACAGTGATTCACCTCATGCTTAAAAATCCTTAATCGTAATGTACAAATACACATAAACGTTTTGAGTAATAAATTCAAATATTCATTCACATCTACATATATATATATATATATATATATATATATATGTAGATGTGAATATATATATATATATATATATATATATATTTAAGCATGCATCATTAAAAATTAATTATATTTATTGAAATATAATATTTCATGGCTTTTGCTTGATATGTAATAAAGGGAACAATAGAGAGAAATGTGATAGAGACAGGAGGAAGTTTGAAGCTAGGAGAGTGATAGAAGGTAGGAAGCATATGATTTATGTTTGCTTATAAAAGTAAAGATTTAAAAGTAAGCTTGAAATAAAATAAGATTAATTTGACATTGAATATAAAAGATAAGTAAAAGTATTTGATTATATATGAGTGTATATATTTATAGGTTAAATACATTAACTCTATATAACTAATGTGTTTAATAATGAACATAAATAATAGATTTTTTAGTCAAGATAAATAACTTTAGCAAAATTTATAATCTATTCATTATGTTATAATTACAAGAATACAATTTTACTAACAGAACCAAGGTTACTAAAAGTAACAATGTTGCTTTTAAGTGGATGGGTGTTTGTTCTATATAACTGTAATTGGTGTTTAAAAAAGGAAAAAAAAAATTGTGTAATGCTGAGACTTGCATATCATAATAGATCCTGTAGATAGTGGTATTGCTTGGCTGCACAGTTCAACTTAAATTTATTATGTAAGTCTGCATATATATTAAGATAGTGTCGGTAAAAAAGCACTGATTACACTCTTCTTGACTCGATAAATTCCAAAATGGCTATGAAAAAAAAGATATCCCTTCATGTCAATCAGTGCTTTCACAAATGTTATGGACAGTTAAAGAGAAAGAATGAAAATCTAATTACAGTAAATTGTATTTTTGACTCACACTGGAACCAAACACTTTTTATTGTATGTATTTCATTTTTATCGAGATATGAAAATTATAAATAATATGATATATTCAAGTTTGAAACTCCAAAGAATTCTTTCATTTAAACATATATTTTCATTAAGTCAATAAGTTTTAAATTGTATTTTTTTAATTATCCTTCTTAGAAAGATATTATTAAAGTATTAAACATTATCATTATTTTCATGTAATTTAGATGAATAAGATTTGGGCTTTTTACTCCAATTATTTATAAGTAATATATGGTATAATACTTTGGAATTGTAAGACCATTGACAGATCCTCTGTGTTACATTATGAAAATATAAAGGTTTTTTGTAAAAAGTATATATATATATATTATAAATAAATGTTAATTAAAAACAATTGTCATAACAATAAAAATAATAAATGTAATGGTATATAACTATTCTAAACAGTACTTTTGGTTAAATCCTTTATCTTCCTCAACTGCCATTAAATTAAAAAAATATAACAGAAGCAAATGTCATCAACTTAAATCCCATAAATTTTGAATTTTAACATTAGCAGCTTTTGTATTAATTATATTCAGTTTAATTTTATTTATCAAAATTGCATCCTTATTTTTTCTTTTATTATGGTTTCTCTCTTCACAGAGAATCTTAACACTTTCCATATCAAACTTAAATTTATATTTATATGTTTTTTCATGATCCAAGAAAACTGAAGAAATCATTAAATCATTATTATTTTTACTTTTTAAAAGATTTTATAACAATTCATGGTCCTTTAATCTTTTTTTTCAATACTGCACCTAGATTCATCTATATATAACATACATCCACAAAAAATTGATACACAACATTACTTTTTTGCTTGATAGGTATAACATTTTTAGAATTATTCACTAATTTACTAACATTATTTGTAACAGAAAATGAAACATTAAACACATTCTTATATATATCCTTAAAAAATTTCATTTGACCATATGAAATATGTGGAATAGAGATCCATTTTTTATTATCAATCTTCATCTTCTTTAAATCATTATAACTCTTTTCAAATTGACATAAAGTATTGTTACTTTGTTCAATCTTGTAATCAACTTCTAGCAATTCCTTGGCAAATATGTCAATTTTTTTAAAAATTTATTACACTGTTAACAACATAATTTTGCATTATGAAAAAAAAAAAAGATATAAAATTTGCTATCTTATGCATAATTGGTTCTTTTGATTTACAATTGGTTTAATTATTAATTTATAACTTAATGCATTATCATAAAAGGACATGTAAATATATATTTAAGTTTAATATTGAAAATGTTAAGATTCTTCATGAAGAGAAAAACCATAATAAACGAAAAATTAAGAAGGCAATTTTAATAAATGGAAATAAAATGAATATAATTAATAAATAAGCTGTGAACATTAAAATTCGGGATTCATGGGTTTTGAGTGGATGGCATTTATTTCCATTATGTTTTTGAATTTAATGGCAATCAATAGAGGAGGTTAAGAAATTAACTGAAAATACTTCTACAGATTGAAAGACTGTATATAATAGTTAATTACTGCTATATTTATTGAAATTAAATTGAAAGGGTGCAAACCTCTCATGCTTATTATAATACTTATCTGTCAGCTAATCAGATGTTATGATGACTATCTGAATAGTGATCAAACTGTCAAAACATGACAAAGAATTTTACAAGAAAAGGGTGGTCCAATCTCTTCTCTACTTGTCTTTCTATATATCTAAGCCAGTCTGAAGCATTTAGGTTTGAAAGTGCAAAGCTTTAAATATCTTCACATTTAACTCACTGAGTCTAAATTACAAACATAACTTGCAGTAATGTATATAAATAATATTTATTTTATAAAGCACAACAGTTGAAATTGAAATTAAATTGAAAGGCTGCAAACTCTTGCACTTATTATAGTACCTATCTGGCATCCAATAAGTTGTTATGATGGCTGTGTGAATAGCAATCAACTATCATACATGACAAAGAATTTTACAAGAAAAGGGCAGTCCACCCTCTTCTCTACTTGTCTTTCTATATATCTAAGCCAGTCCGAAGAATTTAGGTTTGAAAGTGTGAAGCTTTAAATATCTTCACATTTAACTCACTGAGTCTAAATTTAAAACTTCATGCTTTCAAACCTAAGTGCTTCAGACTGGTGTAGATATATAGAAAACAAGTAGAGAAGAGGGTGGACCACCCTTTTCTTGTAAAATTTTTTGCCGTGTGTTGATGGTACACAACATCTGATTGGCTGTCAGATAAGTATTATAATAAGCAAGAGAGATTTATAACTGTCTGTGCTTTATAAAATAAATGCTATATATATATATATATATATATATATATATATATATCAAAATTACCCCAAATTCACAACTCAACTAGATTAGCCAAAAAAAAAGTCTAAAACACAACCAATGGTTTCACTGCTACAAGCAAACTTCTCAACTGTAAACAATTACAAGATAACAACTTATTTATACTAAACATTACACATAATTGCACTTATATCCCCCACACACTTAATATTAAAAGAACTCTTAAATAAGTTAATTGCTTCAGAATCATAAATTTTTAATAAAAAGATTATTTAATTCTTTTTTTATTTCATTTCTCTCAAAGAAGATAATCTTAGCCTCATCAAAATTAATAGTTTGGCATGTATCTGTTTTCATGGATATATAAAGCAAAACTGAGATAGTTATTTCTAACCTTATTTTTAGGTACCTTTATTTTTTTATTTAAGCTTAAATTACTCTGACCTATATAAACATTTTTACAAAAACAAAGGATAATATTCACAACACAAGGAATAATCTTTCTAGCAAACAATTTCTTTTTATTATTTAACAAATTATTCAAAGTAATACTTTTTCATGAATTTTTTTATATTTCCAAACAAATTAATATTTTTACATATAATTCTATAAGAAGACAAATTTAAATGGCAAAGAAATAAAATCACATTTTTCTTTATCCTTTACAAAATTATAAATGTTATTACTATTAAATAAAATACTTTTAACACATTTATCAGAGTAGCCAATACACAAATAATCTTAATAAAATTGACATTTTTGAAACAAAGCTGTCTTTTAGAATTATTTAATCTCTTATTTCTATAATAATAATTTCTTAAAACTGCAACTTTATGAAGTATAGGTAATTTTGATTATTTTATTGAGTAGTTTATCTTTGGATTTTTAGTGTTTATATATATATATATATATATATATATATATATATATATATATATATATATATATATATATATATATATATATATTGTGATGGGGAATAATATGCCCCTTCTCTTTTTTTTCAAATGAGCCAAAAGTTTTTAAAGAAGAAACTTCTAAACGAATTAAAACGTTTCTTTGTCTGTGGCCTAAACTTTAAAATAGTTTTTTGGTTTTTTTTGAAAAAAGTAAAAGATATAAAGATTTGATATTTTTGGAAATAGAAATATGTTGTTTCTATATCTTAGAAAATGGAAATGTTGTTTTATTAATTAAATGATTGTTAAAACAAGCTAGCCCTTGAGGCATTTAAAATAAATTAAAGTGATAAGAGGAAAAAATTAAATAATAAAGAAATTAAATAAAAAAGTTAATATTAATTGAATAGATAAATGATAAAAAAATTAAAAAAATTTATTATAATTTTATTTAGGATAGAATAGATTATAAATATATTAGATTTTAATTGAATTGAATAAATTTAATTTTAGAAAATGATTGGATGATTTGAAAATATGAAGTTGTTTATTTAAAGAAGAAAATTAAATGATAAATGTTAATTATTAAATTAAATTTGAACTATTGTATCTATCTAATATTTCTAAAATTGAAGTAATTAATAATGAAAATAAAATCTTATTGATTAAGAATGAAATTAATTATTGTATTTTTTTATGTAGATTTTAAGAATATTTATTATTTTTTTATGTGTGTATTATGTTTTATAAAATTATTAAATTTAAAGTTGGGTGTAGTAGTGATGATAAAGATTAATAATATGTTTAAATTTTTATGTTTATTTAAAGATTTTAATTTAGTATTTGTTTTGTGGTTGTGTGTGTATGGAGAGATATATAGATTTATATTAATTAATTGTTTTAATAAGAATTTTATAAAATTATTTGAAAATTAGATTATTTTGTTCCTCTATCTATGAAGGATTTATAGAAATATATTAAAATTATATTGTTTATATTTTGATTAGATATTTTAATATATTAGATAATTTTGGGTTAATTTATTTGATTGTATTATATAGAAGAATTGGGTTGTAAATTTAGTTGAGATTGAATAATTTTTGTAAGTTTTTAGAAAAAAATATGTAGTATCTATTGAATTAATATAAATATAATTTAAATATATTGTGGATCTATTGAAATAGAATTTAAATTTAAAAAAATATTAATTTAAAATAAAATAAATTTATTTCAATTTTAAATTGTAATAAAAATTATTTGGTTTAATTATGGATATTTATTTTATTGTTATAAATTTTAATATTATTTGAGAATAGAAATTATTGAAATATAAATTTTAAAATTTTATATGAGAGAAGTGAATTTAATATTTATTATAAATTTTTAGTTAAATGATGTAAGAATTAGAATATATATATATGCTTTAGGTTGGCAAGGATTGATTTAATCAATATGTTCCATGAATTGCACCAAATTGAAATGGTAAAATAAAAGACAAAAAGCTTTATTAACAAATATGGATCACAAATGAAAGCTAAATTGATAATGGTATATATCTCAAAGATTTGGTCAGCAAATCATAATAATTCACAAAATTGAAAGTTTCAGATTTGCTAATGCCTAATTATAGTAATATAAAAATAAGGAAACCAATACTTTAAACTAAAATAGTTTATAACTACAATAAAAAAAGAATAAAAGTTCCCTAATTCAAATGCTCTATAAACACTATATATCTGAAATATTATTACAGAAAAGTGGCCTTTTAATTATATAATAAACAAATAGAAAATAAAAGGCTTTCTTGGATATGTGTCCAACTTTATTGGAAGTTGATATTACAATAGGCTAGTTTTTGAAATGACACCTTATAACTAATTAAATCAAATTCTTAATATAAACAAAAAATGTACTCAACTTAATTATCTCTCTCAATACTTTAATAGGTTGATCTTGGGTTTAGCATTAAAAATAACTAATGAAATTTGATTATGCACCAAAATATAAAGCAGAAACAAAGGGAATATTTTATTGAATCTATTTTATATTAACAAACACCTAAATAAAAATAATTTATTTAATATCTCTAAATCATTAACGTTCCATAATATAATCACTTATTAATGTTTGTGCAAGTGATCACTAATGTTTAAATGTTTTCAAGGTAAAATAATTAAATTAATTAAACTCAAGTAGTGTACAATGACCCAAGTGTATTGATAAGTGATTAAAAAGACAAATTTACAAAGCTACTTTAAATAAAACAAGTGGTATATCTTTATTTATGATCTGTATTCTCTTTTTTTTTTTTTTTTGAAGAATGGTAATAACAATAAAACAACAAATTATACTATCTCTTTTTATTTTATAGCTCTTTAACCTGATTTCTCTAAGATTCATGTGTAACAATATGTTTATTAGGTAAAATTTGTATATGAATGAAGACCATTTACTTTTTAAGAATAAATAATAATAACAACAACAATAATAATAATAATAATAATAATAATAATAATAATAATAATAATAATAATAATAATAATAATAATAATAATAATAATAATAATAATAATAATAATAATAATAATGATAATGATGATGATGATGATGATGATGATGATGATGATAATAATAATAGTGTACATCAAATGGCCCAGAATAAAATATACATTCTTTAAAGAAGGATATACTAACTTCACAGTCAAAATATACTATGCTAAATCTAAATACATATTTTCTAGATTATACTTTTTTCTCTTGAAGTGCCAAATGCAGACTTCTTAAACTTATCCCCTTTATGCTACAGGTGATCCTCAATTATGGTTAAAACAATTGATATATTGTTCTATATCATGTTTATTTTTCAGAGTCTAATAAGAGATTTTGTTACTAAATTGTAATAACTCAAATACATATCTTTATATAACAAACTATCATAAATAATAAAAGAGATTTTTTTTGTTTATATATTTAAATACTTGCATATAATATATAAAATATTAATATCACAAACTGCCTTTCAAAATGCATCTTGCATTTATAGTTACAAATTATTTGTCAAAAAAAATTAAATAAATTTCACCAATGATAATAATATTCATATCTTTATGTATATATAAATGGTCTTTATGAGAACAAATGCTAATAAAATTATTGTAAATTATTCATTATGTACTATGTATGTGCCATATATATTTATATTAAATATATGTATTAAAACATAAAAATAAAAGAATACCTGATAGATTGTTGGTTTGTCATGACATCCAAAAAGAAAAAAAAACATGTACATTGTAACCTTTTAAAAACTTAATTATTTTGATTGACCTTTTTTTTCAAAATTGACAGTTATTGTTTAATCTTTCTTCACTCAGATTAATGTGGCAGCTTATCTTTAGTTGATGATTGCTTGAATTTTAAGAATAATGAAAGTTGGCTTTCTTGAGGCAACTTTTCTATTTGTCAAGCCAAAATAAACCAACAGAAACTGCAGAATTCTTTCAGATATTTTCACCATCATAATTCTTATCTTATCTTCAAGACATATGTAGTGGTTCAATTTTAAAATAATTTCTTTATCCTTCAGGTACATGCTTGTTGATATTTTTTCCATTCTTTTGATAGTAATTAGTTGGAGAGAGATAAATCAAGGAGAATCAAATTTCTACACTAACCAAACATTCTTTATTATTACTTAATGCAGACAATGTTCCATTAATTAAAATTTAGACAGAAGAAAGAAAAATAAATTAATGGTAACAAAGTTTGTTATGACTTTGTTCCAACTATAACAATTGTCAACAATAATAAAAAATTACAAATTCAATCTCTTCTTTCTTTGTTGCACCATTAATTACCATGACATCTCAGTGTACACTTTCACTAGACAATAACTGTCTAAAACATATTATTAATATAACTATTTTTTTTAAAATACTTTTATTTTTAATATTTTATAATCATTTCAATATCAAAGAAAATATAAATAAATGATTAAATCTTATAAATATTTAAAACAAGTTTAAACAGCCCAGATACATATAATAAATACATATATGCACATCATAAATTATTTTTAACACACAAATTATATTTGTGTACATTTTTATATATTATAATCATAACTGTTTCCCAATGTAATATTCATATAGTTTGTTTATTTATTCTGCATATATCATTATCATTTCCAAATCTACAATCATCAACAAAATGTATGCTATAAAAGTGAGATGAAATAAGAAAAAAATAACAACAATAAAAAAATATACACAATAAAATTTAATGAAGATAATCATTGAGGCAGAAAAAAAAAACATAACATTTTCTACTAGAATCTTGACAAATATCATGATATATATATATATATATATTAAATAATCTGTCTTATGAAGAAAAATATATACATTAAATTAATAAAATATCCAACTTCTTTTACTAATAAATAATTCAACCTTTATGCAGAATGAAAAAAAAATCTCTGTTTTCTTATCTTCCCTTTTATCAATATATATATATATATATATATACATTTTTTAATATATATATATATATATATATATATACTGATATCATAATCAGCTGCAAAGATGGATCCTCCCAATATTTACAATTTATTTATATATATTTAAATTGGGAGATGTTGGAACAACCAGTCTAAGGGAAGGCAGCTATCAGTACTGCATTCTTAAATAACTAATTTTCTTATTGACAAATGTATTATTTTGTGCACACAATTAGAGTAAATTTTATGATTTATATTGATGTAATAATTTATCAAAGATAAAAATCATAAGAAATATAAAAAGAAAAAATGGTATTGATTAAAAAAAAAGAGAGAATAAAAGAATTAAACATAAGATATTTAAAATCTATTTTAAATAAAAAACATAAAACCTAATAAATATAAATATATTTAAAGCAGTCTTTGGTTATTATTAAATAATGGTTACGATTATGGTGCTTAACCTTAAAAATGGTTATAGCTAAATAGAATTGAAAATATCTTTTTTTAATTCATTGGATACAACATTAAGCATTTCTATATATGCATGATTGAATTTTGATATATTTATATTAATAAAGGTTTTTTTATAATTATAACATTAAATTTACTCAAGTGTTTATGCACTCTATGGAAAGTTAGTTGAGAGGTCAGCGTGACTGCCTTGCACTAGCAGGCAGTTGCCCGGGTTGTGGGTTCGCGTCCGGCCGATGCTATGACACTTAAAAAAAAAGAAAATAGGATATAAATAAGTATATTTGAGCAAAATATTTAATATAAAATAAATATAATTAAGAATAGTAATTTAAATGAAGTCTTGGAGTAAAGCAATTTACCATTCAATATTAATTATACTAAAATGAATTAGATATTAATTCCAGGTCTAAAAATAACAAAATTAAAAGAAAGCATAAAAGGGAAATTGGCATAATAAAGTTATAGAACATTTGTGTTTTAATTGGAGAAAAATTTACTTCATTTAGTTATAAAATAAAATAATTCATATCAATTGTTAATACAGAGTTTAATATAAATAAAAAAAATAATAACAAATAATATTTCCAAGTGCTTTCAACTCTTACGAGTCCTTATCAAGGCAATGTAAAAAAAAATTCTATTTTCTCCTAGGTGATGAATTTAACATTTCATTGTATTGGCCAGGAACAACTAATTGGGAAGCTGGTTAATTTCGAATTCATAGCACAAGATGAATTTTGTATAAGATATGATTCTTTAATCTTGTTTTTTATCATGTGTTTCATGCATTAATATTGTAAAATCCTTTGGACTACATATATGACCTGTATTATTTTGGTGAACATAAAAAGCTGAATAAACTGTATCATCTTCTCTTGCTCTATTATAAGTATATTTATGTTGTTGAAGGTGATATTTAATATTTGTTTTGGTTTCTCCAACATATATTGCACTGCAATTTATTTGTGGGCATCTAATAGAGTATACAACACTGCTTTTATCCTCCTTATTTATTATTTCCTTAGAATTATTTATTAACCTATTAAGGTTAGGTGGAGCTCTCCATGCTAATCGAAAATCTTGACTTAAAACTTTTATTATATTTTTATTAATATTGGGAATAAAACTAATGACACCCATGGTTTATTATTCATATTTATATGGTCACTATTATGACATTGTTTATAATGTTTCAATACAGTAGATAATAGCATTTGTTTATTATAACCCACTTGTATTAAATCTTACATATAACATTTTATATTATCTTTCATAAACATTTTATTTGAACACAGTCATTGATTATGTGTTAAAAAAGCTTTAAAACCAGCTAATTTGTGTACTAAAGGAACATTAGATGTTGGATGAATGTAACCTACATTATCTATATGTTTTACAACCATTTTATATACTAATTTATCATCTACCCTTGATATTTGCAAATCTAGATATTTAATACTAGAATTGTCTTCTCTTTCTATTGTCCAAACTAAACCGTAATAATAATAATGAAGATTCAACTGTCTATGTCTTTAAGTATGAACCCTATGAGAAGTACATCAAATCCAATAATGTTTGAAAAAATGCCATACAAATACTCAAGGAAAAAAAACAATGTGTTATGTAAGTGATATTAAACTTAAATATAGATATGTTAAAGTTTCACATGATTATATCATTATGACTAATGTTGAGCTAAATAACATCAAAATGTTAAAAAATAAACATATACAAATAAAAATATGCTGTTATCTTTATTTGATAGTTACAAAAAAATAACAATCATTGACTATAAAGATTTGGTCTTAATATTTATAAACAGTTTCATATTTAACAAGTATATAATTTATTCCATTAACAAATAACTATAGTTTATAGAATGAAGGTAAGAACTAAATACACATTAAATGTTTAAACTAACAAATTGATCTGTAATAACCTAATAGTGATAATTCTTCATTATGGTTCATCTGCTTCAAATGTTTACAAACTGACAAATACACAAATATTTTAGAAAAAATTTTGGAATATTCTGTGAATATATTTTAGAAAGCAAATCATTTACTGAAAACCACAGCCAAATATATAACAATCTGTTAAATAATAAGTTTTTATTTATTTAATGCAAACTAATATTCATTTGAATACAGCAATACAATCATATTGATTATAATAAGCCTTTACACCATTTAGAAGAAACATGTTAAAATTTTATAGCACTGAACGATTATGCAATTATTATATAATTGAAATATGTAATTAATGTTTCTGGATTCACATCACTAATAACAACTTATAATAATAATTATTATATTTTTAAATACTCACTTATTCTTACTGATAAAGTGTTGTGATCTACATTATGATATTTCTTCATTAAAATGTTATATAATTATGTATAATATTCAATTATAAGCAATCTATTGCCAATTGGATTAAAATAAATAAATAAATAAATAGATACTAGATAGGTAAGTAGGAAGTAATCTTTAGAAGAAGAGATAAAAACAACCTTCTTTAAATTTAACAAACATTGAGATTCAGCATTTTCTAATATTTGATCAAAATAGTAATAATAAATAATACTACTACTAATAATGCATAATATCAGTAAATTATTGGCATCTGAGGAACATGGTTTTGTGCCAAATAAATCAATAAAAAAACAAATCTCATTATTATATATGACCACATTGAGCATGCAATTGAAGAACAGGATAGAATGGATGTTATCTAAATTGATGTGTGTAAAGCCTTTGCTCAGTACTGTTAGAAACAACTCCAATTTATTAAACATTTGATTTTAAGCTATGTTTTGATTGCTGCATATTTAAAAATCTTTTATTGTTTACCATGTTTTTGGATCTCACATTCAATTATAAGAATTCACATCATGTCATCTTTGATGTAATGCAATAGTGAATAGTAACCATCAATTTATGACTAAAGTAAATAAAAAAAACATCACATGACTATATGTTATATGTATGATAAAAGCAACACTGTTTTGTCTATTTCAGTGTAGCCATATCATGTAAGATTGAGTCAACAATATATATTAAACAGCAGTGTTTATTAAACCCTCATTTAATGTAATTTTATTCATATTCCTTACTAATTTCTTAAGACTATCAATAAAAATTTCAAATCTGACCTTACAATTAGAAGTAATATTCATTTAACTACTTTTATTGTAATAAATAATTATCCTTTTTATTAAATTATAGAACCTTGTGATTAGTAAATAATTCAGTTTGTTGGTTTGAATCTTTTATAAAAAATAGAGCAACTTTTGCTAAGTTTAATGGTCAAATATCTTCCCAATATTAGTATTTTGGCTCCATTATTTTTTTTAATATATTTATATTAATGAACTCAAAAATTGTCTGCAATACTTCCATATCCTGTATTATACTGATGATTGTAAGATTTTTAGGCACATCTATTCTATTTGTTAATGTATATTGATTCAAGATGATATTACTAGTTTTTCTATATGGTATGAAAAAAATAGAATGGTAGACAATGTTGACAAATGTTCTTCTGTATTTTACTCCAATACATCTGAAATTCTAAGATTTGAATATTGTATTAATAATTTTTAAATAAAACCTGATGACACTGTTCAGAATCTTGGAATTGTATTTTCCAGTAATAGCTCCTTTCATCATCAAATAGAGTTACAAGATGGTAGGAACTATTTATAGACATGGTAATCCTTTTGAAACCCCACTAAATATAAACTTTTTATATTTTTCATTTTTTTCCTATTTTCGAATTTGGATCACTTTTATGGCACCCACATTCAAAGAGATATAAGTAAAATGCAATCAGCTTTCAAAACATTTTCCATATTTTGTCAACTGAAAAATGATTTAAAATATTTTTTTTGCAAGAACTAGGGATATGAAGTCGTTATATAAAGTCAATAAAAATGATTTCAAAACTGCATGAGAATTCTTCTCAATATGAAAGTCATGCATATAATTATTTCTTTATTGAAACTTGTAAAAGTTATACTTAAAAATTTTTCATTTTTTTAATCGACCTAATATTTATAATTTATATTTTGTTAATGAAAACTTTTTCAACTTAATATTAATGAATTTAAAGATTTTTAAAATATAAATATAATGTATGATTAGTGATTTTTTTTATTTATTTATCCTTTCCCTAAAACATATAATATATTTTATTATGTACAATCTGTAATTGGACTTTGGCTGTATATATGTACATTAAATAAAGAATTGAATTATTATTATTATTATTATTATTATTATTATTATTATTATTATTATTATTATTATTATTATTATTATTATTATTATTATTATTATTATTATTATTATTATTATTATTATTATTATTATTATTATTATTATTATTATTATTATTATTATTATTATTATTATTATTATTATTATTATTATTATTATTATTATTATTATTATTATTATTATTATTATTATTATTATTATTATTATTATTATTATTATTATTATTATTATTATTATTATTCTACTACTACTACTACTACTACTACTACTACTACTACTACCACTACTACTACTACTACTACTACTACTACTACTACTACTACTACTACTACTACTACTACTACTACTACTACTACTACTACTACTACTACTACTACTACTACTACTACGCATCCCGAGGATATGTAGCTTATTGGAATTTAGAATTGATTTCTAAAATTCAAGTGGTAAAATAAATTGTTAGAAAGCTAGCAAGCTGAATAAATACACATTGGTGAAAGTCAATTATTAACTCCATGTTGTAGTAACCTCTTGCTTAATTAATCATTATATCATCAAAATATGACTATATAAAATTATATTAGACAACTGTAGCTCCTTCTGTAATCTGAACAATTATGCAATGCTATGCCAATAAAAACTAAAATTGTTTTGTATTATTTGAAAATTTTCCATAATAAGAAATACTGTTAGTTGATATTTATATTTGATATTTAGCATTCGTTGATAACCTAATGAAGAATAGATTTATTTGTTAGTTGATATTCATATTTAGAATATATTTGGCATTCATTTATAACCGAATGAAGAATGTATTTATTTATATAACTTTCATGTATAAATACATAATTTTTATTTTTATTATATTTGCTTATTATATACATGACAAAAAATTATTTAATAATTTTACATGCATACCTTCTTTATCTAATGTACAACACATCAATTAGCTGATGACAATTAGCAATTCATCCGAGAATTGCTACTTGTTATCAACTTACCTGGTACCTGTTAAAATTAATTTCAGTATGAATTAAATCTGACATATTTAAAAATTTACATTAAATGCCTGTCAAATGTTTGACATGGAAAATATTATTTAACGTCTCAATGTTTGCAAGATATCTACATATCACTCTACTTCGTATTTACAGACATGATAATAAAAGCTACTTTTTAAAATAATTTAGGTAAAATAAATTTCACAAAAACGATTTCAATAAATTTAAAGATTTTATTCAAATTGTTTTTAAATTTTATGTAAAGATTATAATACATATAAACACACACGTGTACACACACATATATATAGTTGCTTTAATATTTCAAATAAACACTTGCTAGTATGTTTAAAATGTAAAAGTGGGCAATTAATTATAGATAAGATAATTATGCATAAATGGAAAAAGTGTAAATATTATAAGATGGATATTATTGTGTACCTAGATCAGATTGAAAAAATGAATGATTGCAATTGATTGATGGACCACCAAGAAATTTGGGATGAATCTATGAATTGATAGTAAATGATAATTTTCAAAGCAATTTTACAATATATTTTTTATCAAAATTATCATTTTAAAGTGCTCTGCCAAAAATAATTAAGTTCTATGAATACTAATTTTTGTCTCATTTTAAATGTGTTTCTGTTCAGAATATGTTAAATTGTGGTAATTGTTGTGGATATTAGTTTTCAATGGGAGATATTGATTTACCAATATGGGATACATCTACATGGCTGAAATAAATCAATACAATACTGTATTTCAAACAATCTATTTTATATTCCTTGTTGTACATGACCCTAGTCATTACTGATTAATTGTGGCAATTTGCTTATTTAACTCATCAGCCAATATTAGAAGATGCAGAAGAGAGGGGGATAATGAGGTTTAGTGTTGTATATTTATCAGCCAATATTAGAAGATGCAGAAGAGAGGGGGATAATGAGGTTTAGTGTTGTATATTAAATACTAATATGTGTATAAAGGCAAGATACTGCTGGACTAGGTCTATAGCCATTAATATGATATAAGATTCAGAAAACATGAACTCAGTAGTAAATGAGGAACAATCACATGGATTGTATTATATTACTGAATGGTTGTTGCCTGAAGTTCATTGAGATTAAGTGTGACTGCTTGAGAAAAGTGGTCTGGGAATGGAGAGGGGTTAACATTAAATTATATTAGATGATGCAACATTGGTGAGAAAAAAAACATAGGTCTATGAATGTTGAATGCCAATTGTTGTGAAAAGTGATTGAACAATGTGATAAAAAAACCTGGACACTCATTAGTGGAAAGTTTAAGAGATGAAGCCATTTATTTACAAAAGTTGGGCAATCCAGATTGAAATCATCCATTAATATGGCTGGGTGTGGGCTAGTTGCAAGAGATGAATTGGCAGTTTGAATGATATATGTGATGACTGTAGGGCTGGGGGAAATATAGATAAAGATTATATTTAGTGCTAATATATAATGATGAAAAGTGTTTAGTACATGCCCATAAATATATATAATTATAAATGACTTTAATGGAAAATTGAAGGTGATGAAAATAACAGGGCTTTGGATTGAAATAATATTAACAGAAAATATGCCTATGTGTTTCAAAAAGATGGGTTTTAATAAATGTATTTTATAAATTCTTAATTATGGATCTCAGATTTGGATACTTAACAAAAGAGCAATACAGAAAATTCAGACCACTCAGTAAAGTATGAAGAGATTCATGTTAGGAATGACAAGAGATTGAGATTCAGTGCATGGTTAAGTTGGTTGACTGCATTTTCAGCCAATCCATTGCTCTCAGGATCTCAGGATTGTATGGGGGTGAGTACATATGTTTAATACTCCTGGTTTCTAAGTATTCTTCAAACTTTGCTGAAGTAAGTCCAGAACCATTATCTGTAATAAGAGTCTCTGGGTAGCCCTGTGTTGTGAATATTCATTTAGATGATGAATGACTTCTTCTGACCCAGAGTTTCTCAGGCTTTGGTAGTCTATCCAGTGGGAATAGGCATCTACTAGTATCAAGAAGGTACATCCCAAAAATGGACCTGTGTGGTCCATGTGGGCACGTTCCCATGCATTTTTAGCTGGTGGCCTAGAACAATATTCTTTTATCATTGATCGGCATTTGATTGACTTGCTGTGCATGTTCTTGTGAAGGACTCAATGTCCTCATTTATCTTAGGCCACCAAACATAGCTTCTGCAAGTGCTTTTGTCTGAACAACCCTTAGGTGTCCATTGTGCAGCATTTTGAGCACCTGGTTCCGGCCCTGCGAAGGTATTATGACTCTATCTCCATTTAGTATGCACCTTTTGCAGACTGATAAGCTTGAACGAGCATTCCAGAAAGCCAGTGGCAAGATCTTTGGTCGTTTGTTGGACCAATCTTTACTAATCCATTTTATAAGCAATTGATATCCTGGATCATTATCTATCCACTGTGCTACTTTTTTACTATTTATCTGTGAATTCCAGTTGTCTATGTAGTTTATTTCCACACTGACTTTTTTTATCTCAGTTGTCTCTGGAATCCATGAGAGTGCATCTGCATGTTGTATGAAACTGCCCCCTTTATAGTTTATATCGTAGTCATAAGCTGAAAGTAGTGTTATCCAGTGCTGCACGCGAGGACTGAGATGATCTGGAATTGGTTTTATCTTTGCCAATATTTCCAATAGTGGTCAGTTATAACTGTAAATTGTTGGCCATACACATATTGATAAAAAATTTTAATTCCAAAAACTATGACCAGGGCTTCCTTGTCGAGTTGACTGTAGTTTTTTTCTGCATTGTTTAAGGTTCATGATGCATATGCTATTAGTCTCTCTCCATCATGTGTGGGATGAGTCAACACTGCTCTAATTCCATATTCTGATGCATCTGTCATCAGTACTATCTTCAGTTTACTGTCATAATGAATTAGCAATTTTTCTGATGTTAATAGGGATTTTGTTTTCAGAAATGCCTCCTCTTGATCTGTTGACCATTCCCAGTTTTGATTTTTCTTCAAGAATTTATATAGAGGTTGAGCCACATGTGCTTCCCTTTAAAGAAAAGTTTGAAGTAGTTAACCAGTCCTAGAAATGCCTGAAATTGTTTTGCATTTTTTGGCCTGGGTGCATTCATTACAGCTCTAATATCATCTGGTGCAGGGGCTTTTTCATCTTGTGACACTATGTGTCCCAAAAACTTAAGTTTTCTGGTGTTTTATATGCATTTGTCAGCATTTAGTGTGGCTCCAAAATCCTCAAGTCTCCTGCACACTTGTATAATTCTCTCTCTGAGTGTTTCTTCGGTGTTAGCTGTAATGAGAATATCACAAAATATGGAATTACCCCCACTATACCATTGATCAACCTATCAATTATTGCTTCAAAAATGTTTGGTGCTATGCTGATTCCAAATGGAAGATGGTTGTATCTGAATAATCCTGAGTTGTAATTGTTAGTATTTCTGAAGCTTCCTTACATACTGGTATCTGGTGAAAAGCTGCCTGGAGATCAAGTGAAATGTGATGATTTTTGCAATAATGCTAAAATTTCTCATGTATTTGGAACAGGGTATGCACTTTTACAAAGATTTTTATTATTCTATAGTCTCCACATATTCATATTTTCCTGTCTGGTTTATTAACTATAACAATTGGTGTGGCCCACTCAGAGTCTTCTGTTGAACTTATCATTCTTTTTTTATGAGTTTATTTAATGCTTCTTCTACTTTAGTTCTTTGTGCAAATGGCACTTTCCATGTTTTACATATGATTGGGGTTGAATGTTCCTTGAGTTCTAATTGCACTGGTGTTATTTTTAATTCACCTAGTTTTGGCTTAAATAGGTTTGGGAATTTATTTTGCATTTCATTTTTAATATTGATTTTTTTTATTACATTTATGGTAATCCTGAGTGGTCTAAACCAATTCTGGCCTATTAATGGATTTACTTGTTTATAGACTATGTATAGAGGTAATTTTCTTATTTTTGTGTTTAATTTTACTTTTACCATTCCAACTATTTCCACCGTATTGCCGTTTACATCTTTGATGCTTACATTGATTTTTTCCATTTTACATGTAACATTTCTTTGCACATTGAGAACTTCCCAATCACTAAGGGACTTCAGTGTAACTGGAGCTGCTGTCAATCTCCATTTTAATATATATCCCTTCGATGAGTATTGGCAGTTTGAATTCTGCTTCATTACATGTTAAATTTTTAATGCCTGTATTAAAGTTCCTTTTGTCTGTATTTTCTGGTTTTTGTTTACAACAGACTTTCATAGATGACCTTTCAATCCACAATTTGTACAATACTCTTGATTTTTCCTGCAATTTCGAGTGATGTGTCCCAGTTTACCACAGCAGTAACAGTTTGTTTTTTTATCATTTACTCTTTGCTGTTTTAACATTTCATTTCCCTGTTCAATGGTTTTATTAATTGATTGGTAAAAATTTACTGATGGCATGGTATCCAGATATTCTTTAGCTTAGTTCATCACAAACTCATGTGCAATTCCTCTTTTAATGGCATCCTTGTAATTTAACTCCGAATTGGCTAGTAGTTGTTCACGGAATTTAGTGTCACATATACCCCATAATAACTGCTCCAACAGGACCTCTTCTAGAAATTGTTCACAGATACAATTTTTTACTAGTTCCCTTAGTGCTGTGTCAAATTCTTTGAAAGTTTCAGCTTTCATTTGCTGTCGATTTCTAAAATGTAGTCTCGCGCAGTGTTTCGACGGGAGAGGACAGAAGTGTGCTGTTAATTTTTGAATAATTTCATTATATTGAAAAGTTTCAGGCTCTGCCACTTCACATAGATGGTTTGCGATCTCGAGTACTTTCATTCTGGAAAAATCCTAGTAATGTGGCCACCTTTATGTGGTTTTCCTTAATATTGTTAATAAGGTAAAATTTTCTTATGTGTTTAACATATAGTGACTAGTTGGTAGGGTTCTTGACATCAAATTCTCCTATTGACATTTGGAACTTGGTGGCTATTTCTGATTACATTTAATGTTTCTTTTGCAGGTTCTGTACTTGACTGTGCCAATTTAGTTTGTTTAACCACCGAGGTTAATCACTATTTATTGCCAACCTTTAAAATGTCCAACTGGCTCTGAAACTAATTAATGTTCACTGTACTTCACAATTAATTTATACTACTAGCAGATAGTTCTTGCGTAGTTTTCCAGTTAATAATTCCGTATATATATATATATTTTATATCATGCGAGCACGTAAGTATGTTAGCAACAACGAATACTCCGACAATTATTGTTTGTTCTAATGATTTTACAGTCTACCTCTAGCAAATAATTATTTGATAGCAGATGTATCCATTGTTCTGGGTAGTATCTCATATCAGGTTTTTTAGTATCACACAATATGTTATCCATGTAAACACTAGGACAAAAACATATTCATGGTCATTTAACTTTTGTGAAATATATTTCAAAATAAACATAACTAGTGATGCATTTTTAATTTATTATACAATAATGTATTAACTTCTTATTATCTTTTTGAAAAGCACATATTGAAGCTAAAGTTGAGGAATATTTGTTCCTTTGAGAAATAATGTATTCTCTACTAGAGCAGATTTTTGATTAATAAAAATGACAAGAAAGAAATGTAGATGTTTATAGATAAATGGGATAAATTTATAATACTTAAATGAAATTATTTCAGGAGCATTTATCTTCAAATTATTTGCAATCCAACTTATTCTAGTTGCTGCAGAGAGGATCTAACAATCAACAAATTTAATTTTATTAATTCAGGAAGATATTGAAACATTATATTCCTGCCCTCATATATGGTTCACCTATTTGTCCCCACAGACACATCTATGCCAGGATTTAAACAATCTCTAGTACAGGTATATATGTATCCACTCAGTTATATATATATGTAATCACACAGTTATATATGCATTTACTCAGTTATATAGGTATTGTAACACATACATGCACACATAAATGACTGTAATATTAATGCTCGTATAGATATATTGCAGCATTTATAATTTGTTTAATAAATAATATTTTCTATAAAATCCATTTTATTTAGAAAAATGTACAGTTAAATATTTGCGAAATAATCTTTAGCAAGTTTTATTTAGAAGAATTGTAAATACTTGTGAAATTCACAAACTTGTGTTAAGACAATTTAGGTAATTCTCAAGTTGATTGAATAAAAAATTTAAAAATAAATCTTCAATTGACGGTGTTATACAAATGGTTTATGAGCTGATAACCATTTGTTCTCAAACTTATTACAATTGTAATGAATTTCTTTTTCCAGATTGAAACCAGTAAAAGTTTGGGAAATAAAATAAAAAAAGATCAGAGTCAAAAGAAACTGGCTATGAGCTATAAAATTATTAAATCTAGAGGGGGGTTGAATTCTGGTTTAAAATAGATAGTCGCTGGTTTTTGATTTGGGGAAATATAAATATTGTAGATTTCTTATGTTAAGAGTTTTTTTTTAGCTTGCCTTTCCTGTAAATTGTTTTGAAGTTCACTCCAAAATGGTCAAGTAGAATAAAATATTTGCTGGCTCTTTTGAGCCAAGATGGTGCTCTCAAGTTCCTTCAGCATACCTATGAACAAATTTTCCAGAAATTGCATGAGAGGGAGTTGTGAAGAAACTTAAAACCTACCTGAAAAGAAATGCCATTGAAATTATGCTACTGTTTGATGCCTTTCCAGCCACTATCATTGATGTACGTCTTATCAAGAAGATGATGGTAATAATTTTAAAGACTGCAGCCTATGAACTTAATCTATAAAATCTAAGCTAGCTTTAACACTTTAAAAACAACATTCTATCTAAATTTTCAAAACTCTTTAATTTTATCCTATTGTAAAAGAAACTCTGTAAATCTGTGTAACTTTATATATATTGTAAAAATCATTTCTGGTCAACTGCTCTTTTAAAATCTATAACTTACTTTAAAGTAACAAAAAAAGAGAAACAAGTTTTACTTTAATTTTTTAAACTGCTGAAATCTTTTATAAATCAAAAAGATTTCACCTTTTGTAATCATTAAATGTCTGAAATCTATTATCTTAAATTCCTATGTCTTGCCTAACTTTAATATTTTTAATATTTTATTTAAATTCATTTTGTTTATGTTTAATATGTGATAATGTGCTCATCTTTTGAGACAGTGAAACTAATTAATTAATTTATAAAGGAGATAATTGTAATCTCCACTTTTAACATTTTAAAAGCACTATTGATTTATTGAATCACTGTTTCGGAATTATAATATTGATAATAAATGACTGCTAACTGTTCGTTGTTATCATGGTTATATATATATATTATAATGATCGAAATGAAAGTGAAGATCGAATCTAACCGCAAAAACAATATCTGCAACTACCAGGGTGCCATCTAGGCATTTGAGCCTAGAAAAATTTATAAAGTAGGCAGATACGCGCTGTTAAGATTCCACTTTATTTAAATATTCCGATCGTTAGCCCAAGTCACTAGCTCAGTGGAGTAGCAGAGATAATAAAAATCTATATCTTAATTTATATCTTAAATATCAATAAATAAAAGCCACTGCCAGAAATTAACACATAAAAATATTTATTTACGCACATATAAAATAACATTTAAATTTTGAGGAATAAGTTTAACATTTTAGATTTTTATATTAACTTTTAATTTTACATTTAACTAAGTTTCAATGAGTTTAATATTTTATTTAGATAGTCAAGTATGAATAGATTACATAGATCTGCATTTGAAAAGAAAATATTCTTCCCTGATTTAACCTTAGGCAACAAATTTCGCAACCAAATTGGCGCCAATCCATCTGATACATTCATGTATTCAATGTAGCATGATACGACAACACAAAATACTATACTGTCAGGAATGTACATCTGAACAAAGTAGAAATAGAGAAGACATTGACTCTCCACCAACAGGAATGTTACATCTGTTGGAAAGTAGAACAATAAACAAAAAACTCCATAGGAATGGACTGCGGTCTTCTGCCGACTTACAAGCCCATCCATAGGCAAACAGAAGGTGTGTGGCATATATATGCAATCCTGCCCAAAGCGGATCTCATACTACATCTACTAATTACACAAATATATCCAATCCATTGAGCCAATTCAACTATGAAACGAATAACCTAAGATTACCCTCCCTTAATATAACTTTACAAAACTATATAGCCATTCACGCCCGACTTAAATTTAACATTTAGATACGTTCACACAAATGCATTTTATAAAATTTGTTTTAAAATGTTGAGTACAGATCAGCTGCACAGATTCCACGGTCAAAAACATTCCTAATTAAACACAACTGATCAAAATACAAAGTCATCGATAAACGTCACTTGCATAGGGAATATACAAATCCCATTAGCATTCATCATAAGATGCTTGCAGTGATATCGTTGACATATATTCTAATCGAATGTGAAAACCACAACATAATCAACCGCTAAAGAATCTATGCAACGTCCATACCCAACCTAAATTTCATCATTTAAAATTTAAACAATAAACACTTTATACAATAAGAAAAAAAAAAATGGAAATGATTTTTATCAATCGGAAAACATATAAAATTAAACATTATTAATTTGATTTAAAAACTTACAAGAGTCAGATAAGAGTCCGTTTTAACATTTAAGTTGGCTTGTTTATCAATTTGTAAAACTTGATGAAAGTTCTTAATTGATTTTAATAATTGTTCATTTCATATAGCTTATGGTAGAAGAGTCCAGGTTTCTGCTTTTAATTCCCACGACGACTCCATTGGAAGATAATGTTCTGGAGGTAGCATTAGCTGTTTCCATTCTTGTATCACAGTCTTTTCATTTTATATTTTTTTTAAAACAAAAAAAAATGAGAGAGAACGGCAAGTGCGTCTTACCGTTCTCAACAAACCAAGTTCGAAAAAACTGTCTGGAACTCAATATTTCTCTTTTTATAGTAAATCTCCAGATTGACTGAACAAAAACATCACTAATCCAAATTTTCATTCGGGTCCGGGCTGAGGCTTGGTGCTTCCATTGGTCAAGCTAAAATCTCTTTATTCTCTTATCTAATTTACTCTCCGACTTTTTAATTAGACAGCTTTTGGATAATTAATAAACAATCATTTCCATTTACAGATTACAGGAATTAATTAATACCTGTTTTTATTTTTACTTATGTTATTTCTTTTTTTAAACTATTTTTATATTTAAATCTTTTTTAATAAAAAAAATACATTCAAATACCTTTTTTTATTTAATAAAAAAAAATATTTTTAAAGTTTAGCATCTGTGCGAATATATACGTTTAACAAACATTTTAATTTTAGCGTTTAGTTTTTTTTTTCTTTTTAATACACTTATTTTTATATGCGAACTTAAAAGTTTTTATTTCAATTTAATGTAACGACATATTTATATATCGTTACAATATATTGTAAT
The DNA here is from genome assembly GCA_028023455.1 of Epiperipatus broadwayi. Classification (NCBI taxonomy): domain Eukaryota; kingdom Metazoa; phylum Onychophora; class Udeonychophora; order Euonychophora; family Peripatidae; genus Epiperipatus; species Epiperipatus broadwayi. The sequence continues at coordinate 1,186,224 of JAQFVV010006361.1, read as the reverse complement.
ATTATAACATTTTGCAAAGTTTGCTTAGCTGGTTTTATGCATTATGACTTTTAATATTTATTAGTTAGAAGGGGATAAACTGGTTAGAGATGATAAAGTATATTTGTTAATGTTTGTATTAAGTCCAATCAAATATAGTTTCCCTCCTTAATTATAAATATTTATATGCAGATTCAGGATCTTAACTAGATTCTTTATTACATAGTTTAAGTCTTTTTTATTAACATAATTATAATGCTATTTTAAGAACTGTGTTGAGTTAGTTTGACAGATAGAAGCTATCTGTTTTAGGCACAATTAATTATCCGCATACTTATTGCTCTATATATTGTGTGCATTGTGAGTGTGTCTTTATATAATACACTTATATGTATTATGTTATACTGCATCTTACATGGGTTCATGGTAACAAGCCACCCTTTATTTAGTTTGGGTTATGGCTATCTTTATTAGAACTGGTGTATGCGGACCCAGAGTTTTCCTAAAGCCAATCCAAGTTCCTGAACTTATATGTTCATATATCAGTAGAAGCAAACCATCGGTCTCAGAGCAAACCGAGCATTTGATGCTGAAGCTCTTGAATAATCACTCATTCACACTTTACTCTTAATATTTTATATAGCACCATAGCATGTACATGTGAATCTAAGGGTAACTAGTTCTTTTTCCCATATTAATTAATCATTCAGCTTTAGACTGAAGCTTGAATCTGGGTTATCAGGTTGAATCTGCATGATATTGAGCTTATTTAGTTGCTCACTTAATTAGTATATATAACAGCCATTTAAAGCTGTCTGTACTCATCATTTCTACTAAGCTATCAGTTTATAACTTAAGCAAACCAAAATCATAAGAAGAGCATGTTAAATGATTAGGCATGACTTATAGACCACACACACATATGTATTGTAATATATTAAAAAGGAGACAGATGTACTGATAACAGTCCCATCCATTATAAAATGCTTGCCTGTATTGAATACCTTGTTGAATATTGTACAATCCTTCCATTATGATATTTTATGTTAGATCATTTGTTATTATTTTAGTAAACATTTTTTTAAAGTATAAACTGTTGCATATCTTTCTTGATCAGGTTCTAGTTCAGACCAATCCACAGCATTTTGTCCAATCCATGGTATATTATTCAATTTCACAGTCCATTACTCCAATTTCTTTATGATGTTATATGCTATATGTGTATATCTCTGTAGTTAAAATTAATAGAGTGTTAAGTGTTATATATCACCCATTTAGGTAAGTTAGTAGTGACCTTAAGTCTCATGTTTCTATCTATCTATGTTGGCTCACAGTTAAATGAGGACTGAGTGTAGCCTCAAAGATGTCACTCATAAGGGGTTAAATTTGGAGTACTGGTAGATGAGTTGAAGTTTGGTTGGATTAGAGGTTTCAACCACCTCACTCTGGTCAGCTTTAGTATATTTTGCTTGGACTCTGGATTTTGTTGCATGAGTGTACAAATCTGATCATTACAATATTTTTATTTACTTTTGTTGCATTAATTACAATAATGATATTCAGTGAGTGAATATCTTCCACCCCACTGTTAGCAATAGTAGAAGACATCATTTTTAAATGTAATAGCATTTAAAATAATTTATTTTGTTAACTAAATGAATATTATCTTTTTTTTAAAATCAATGTATTAGAATAATAAAGCATGCATTATAATAATTTTAAAAAAGCATTCATCCTTAATGATATTTAAAACACATTTCAATGATTCAAAGAAATATCAATTTGGATTAAATTGAAATTTTTTTGTTGGAGTATAATTAATACACTTATAAACTTCTTCTATTATAAGATAGCTTCTACAATCTGGAATAGTCTATCATTTCAAAATGATAAATCCAAAGAAAACCTCATTTCAAAATGTGAACATTTTAAACAAAATTATTTTTTTCTTAAATAAAACTGCTTAATAATACTTGGATATCCTAAAGTTTTTAGCATTCCTAATGTTTTTGTCTAGAATAAATTTAACATATAATATTGTTTATTGTTAACAAGTAAATTAGAATCAATGAAAGTTCTTACACAACATTGATGTTTTATATTGGAATACATCAAAGTAGATAAGTCCCACACAAATAATTTAATTATTATTAAATATTTTTTGATCTTTCCATCATATTTCTCTGCAAGTATGGCTGATTAAATTTATTACAATTAGAAACAGTGCTAAAAATAAATGTTTATTTCTCTGCAATGTAAATTTCAAATATTGGTAGTTTCAGTTTCAATCTTCTGAACCTAAATGAAATTATTTAGCAATTTATGCTCTAACTTTTGAAATAACAAAAAATTGTTAGAAGCAATTCAAACTTAATAAAATTTAACAATTAAATGGACAAGAAAGTAACTGAAAACAAGAACATAAGAATGAGCAGTGTGTTCACTAGTTGTATTTATAATTTATGTCATGTGACTGACATTTTAACAAAAAATGACTTTCATTCTATTCCACCTTTGACCTGCAGAAATGTTAAAAAGAAAAATGTAGAAGTCATAAAAAGGTTAAAAAGAAAAAGAGAAACATTCTTTAGCACTGGCATGGAGGATTAAAAAATTCATTTTACCTCTAATTATTGAAAAGAGTAAGAGAAAAAAAACTGTTCACAGAGACATAATATTAAATTCAGGAGAAACTTTTTGTTTTTTGGTTGAGATGTACATCACTGTGTTGGAAAGAAATGATTTATTGAATATAAATGATCATTACCAAAAATAGAAGCTCTTGATTTATGGATTATTATTTATTGATACAGCCACAAAAATGTATTGCTGATTAATTTAAACATGCACAAAGCTGCCATGATTATGTGATTGTCTCCCAAGAACTGCCTGAACTTGACCATTAAATGTCATAACAATAGAATAAATGACAACTAATCTAGAATATCTACATCTACTATTATTGAAAATTCAATATTTAAATTGTACAAATTGAAAAAAGAGACATGACAATTTTTATCATATACTGATCAATAATGGACACTATAAATATGTGTACCATGGTAAGACTGCTTTTTAAAAAACTTTTAACAAAAGAAAATAGAAAAGATTTTAATAAATAAGTATAATCAATTTACTGTATTTTAATTTATTTTCTTTATATTAGTATTTCAGTTACTTTTATTTAATTATTTTTACACTTATTCATTGTATGAATTTATTCTAAAATAATTACTTTTTTTGTGTATGTGAGTTAGGTATATTTAGTAAATAAATGGTTGTTAGTCTATAAAATTAAAGTTACCAGTGCCATTTTATATCAGATTTCATTTCAAATGTTTTTACTAGCACTTATCAATTTTGTATTTATAAAAAATATAGGTTATACTAAAAAAATGCACAATCACAGCAAATGTCAAAAGTTATTAGAATTGTGAAAGTATAAGAGTCAAAATTGGTCCATTCAGCATTTTCTTTCTTTTCATACATGAAAAAATGGTTCCCTAGTGTTAATTTTGTGGAGGTGATTAGAAAATATAACTCATTTTTAGATTCAATCATTTCCACCCTTACCTACTTTGTATATAGATTTATAAAAGTTACACCAATAGTTATATGTAAAGGTAATCTCTTCAGGTTACTGGTAAAATATATATTATTAGTATAATATATTGCTTTTATTGATTTGACTAAAATTAATTGTTGACTAGAAAAGTTTATCATATAATACAACTCTTATGTTGGAATATGAAAAAAAAAAATATTGGTAATGAAAAAATATAAAGCATTTGGAATGAGATTGGAGTTAAACATGCATGTGTTATACTTAATTTTATTTTGCTTTTAGAAGAATTTATAAGAAGCTTTATAAAATATATTTTAAAAGATGTTATGAAATTTTTAACTTATACTGATTAATATTTAAAAATAATATATTCTTAATTTATAACATGATGTAATTGTACTAATTCAAATAACTCACTAATCTTCAGAATATTTTCAATATTTTTAATGTTTTTTAAAAAAGATTAGGTTCAAAAATTGAGGTAATTTATCAACAAATTAGACTACAAAACAATTAATATAAATGTTAGCTTTTTAAATAAAAACTTGATCTACATATTCATGTTTAGCAAAGACTTCATGTGCTACTGTTGCATTAACATTGCAAAAAATAGACTATTTTATCATAGATTTAAAACTGCTTCAACTAAATAAATAACCTTTCTGTCAAATTTATTGGTTGAAAGTAAAAAAAATCAATTCTATATGAGTGTATCATAATGTCATTTGAACATTAAGTAAAATTCTTTATTTTATTAAAGAAACTCTTTAAGAATCTTAAAATATAATGGTAGGATCATAATACCAATTGGTAAAGTTTACATCTTTTTAGCGGAGATGATAATAATGGATTGTTGAAAGGCATATTTTTACTAAATTACCCATGTGAAATGAGCAAATGACAACTGAAAAACATATTTAAGTTGAACTTGAAAATAGGTTTTTTAAAAAGATATATCCTATTTATAATGTAGAGACTAACATAAAAGCACATTAAAAGTATAATATTGATTTTTTTTATTAGAGGAATGTGATTGAGAATAGTTTATAAATAGAAAACTAAAATTAAACATGTCTTTAAAAAAATGTGTTTAATTGGGAGTAAGTTAAAAGATAATGCATAAGGTCAAATTAATATATATATATATATTGTAGTGTATATAATTATATAAAAGATAATGCATAAGGTCAAATTAATATATATATATATATTGTAGTGTATTAATTAAAAACGCAAAAGCCCCCAATTATTTTGGAGAAAAAAATTAGTAGAGAGAAATTTTTTTGTGTTGATTTTATTCAGCTATATATATTTTTGATTGAAAATCACTGATAGAATATAGAAAGGAGAATGAAATGTGGATAAAATTCAAGATTGCTGCTAATTTTAGCTATATATTAGGAATCAACTTATTCCTGTGTGTGTGGGCCTATATGTGTGTGGATAATCTATATTAAATGCCTTCTAATTAATATTTAAGTTTTAATTCTGTGAAACAGTTGTTTTTAAAATTTATATGTTATTTCTATTTTATTGAATGTTAACATTAAAGAAAGAATAGGAGAGAGAAAGAAAAAAAAGAGAGAAACTCATTAGCAAATGTGTTAAATCAAAGAGATTGCTTATGATTGTTTTTAACCACTAAACTACTTTGAACTTAACTACTAGTTAATCATAAATTGACAGTTCCAAGATAAAAATATTTCAAATCATCTCAAGTGGATAGTCAATACTTTCATCACATATTCCCATCAGGAGGTTAGTGTCATTAAGGGAGCAGTGACATCAGTAATACAAAATGAATAAATACTAGAGAGAAGCTGAAACAAGGGGCATTATTATTGTGTTTTTTTGTTTTTTTTTGAATTGGGGTTTCCAACTCATTTCAAATATTGTAGATAAAATTTAAAAAAGAAATGTAGTGCTGAATGCTAAATTTCTTTGTTTCAGAGGACTGGAAGCCCTTGGAGTCCAGGCACATCTTAACCCTTTTCCCGCCTCTTACGAAGCTCCTCATAGACATCTGACGTCACTCTAACTCTGCCAGTTCTTATGCTAAAAAATTCGTTTGATAGGTTTTGAATAGGTTTTTAAAAGTTCTGTAAGATGGTGCCCTCTTCCGAATTATTTTACAAGTAAAAAAAAAAAAAAACGCATTTAAACCTAAACAAAGAAAGAACATCGTTTGTAATTGGTTGTTAGTGAGCTCTCAGCCGAAAAAGACATTCTGATTGGCTGGAAAGAACAAAGAAACCGCATGATCAAAGAAAATAAAGAAAAACGCTGAGATTTTCATTTCGAATGCAATTTTAAGTATTAAAAAAATATAATTTCAGAAATTAAACTAGTTTTTTAAAAAATATACTAAAAAAACAAAATTATTTTCAAAAAATATTGAAGATTTTAGTAAAAATATTAAAGATCTAATAAAAAGAAATATATACTTTTCTATAACGTAAAAGTCGACCTTTTTGTTTATATTATAGCTTTTATGTTGCCGAAATTGAATATTTTAGAATAAATAAATAGCAATTTATTTTTGAAAGAACTTTCGTTCTCTTCATAACCTGAAATATTAGTAATATACTTTTTATAAACGTATCTGAGTTGAATTTAATATTATAGGTGAATATGTTTTAACAATAGGCTTTGTCTTCAGTTTGTGAGTTGGCCAATTAAAAGATTTGATTTTTACCTCATACAACCAATAATATAATTAGCAGTTAAAAGGTTAATGGAAGACTAGAGAAATATATCCAGAATTGACCACACAAGAAGTGACAGCTACAGTATTTATGTCTACAGAAATTTCATGCCTCTATCCACTTTGGGAAAGTAAATATCAGAGGAAGAAACAAAAACATAAAGAAAACCTACTGTAATTCAAATTCAGAATTGTGTGTGAATAAGTTTAGACATCGACTAGTTATATCTATGCCACAAATTTTCTATCATCTTAACAATCATGTTGATAATAGTAATCAGATTAATTTGAAGAAAATTTGCATGCAATAATCAATGTGTGCTTCAGAAGACGTTTTGTGTTCTTTTTTCTATGTGATTATTGTCAAAAAAGCTTCATGTGTGATATTCAGTGTGTAATACATGCTTTAAAAGCTAATTAACAGTACATGGATGCAGAACAACTAAATTTAATTAACTATTGGTATTTCATTTTTACCTCCCCCCCTCAAATATCAAATTAGTTCTTAGCGATTAAGGGTTTTGTTATTGTTAAATACTATATTATTATTTATGCTATTTTTTTTTATTATATCTTCAATTGCTTTATCAATCGTATTGTGTATATTTATTTGTACAGACATATGTTGATGTGTTTTGATATAGTTCATTTAAAAATAGATGTTCATTTTTAATTCTAATATCTATGTAAATTTTATGATGGGAAGATTTATACCCTAGATGATGTATGAATAAGCATAGATGTATGGCAATAATAGACAGGCCTGAAATAAAATGATTAAAGGGGGGAGGTATGAAATGATAATAGTAAATAGATGAGAGATTTTTTATTATTATTAGTGTTGATTTAGTAAAGACAGAAATTAGGCAGAGCTATTATGAATGGATACAGATTAATTATGTAATAGTTACATTATATTATTAACAAGATGGGGTGTGTATATGCATTTTTTGTTTATTAATTATATGAATGTCACAAAATACCAAATTATTTATACTAGGTGAAATGACATGTAAATACCATAATTAAAAGATATGTGATGCTTTCCATTTTTTTATTCTTATTATTAATCATTAAATGTTTAGTAATTCTATAATTAATTTTATCTTAGTTAATTGTTTGGGGGATGTACACATTATTTTGTAATGTTGGAATAAAGCATAAATCAGATGTTGAGATTAAACTGATTATATCTGTTTATTTATCAATCACAAAACTCCTTGTAAACAGGGCAAAACTCTCCATACAGTATTGCTACCTGTGCTAAACAGAGTAATCAATGGATGCCAGAAGGCTTGTGCATAAAATCCCTATCTAATGCCTACTCATCCAATATCCTCAGACTAGTTTCTGGCTTGTGGCCTTCATCAGTGAGGAGCTTTGGATCTGAGAGCACTGCATCTAGATCTTAGGATCTAATGCAACCCTCTAGCAACCACCTTTTATCTCTACTTAACTACAAAACTATGAGAATGAAATTGAAAACACAAAAAATATTTTCAATCTAAGCTCAATGGCTTATATAGTCATATGGGTCTGAACTCAGTTCAGCACCCATACATTTTGGTGTCTTTGGCTCTTTTACAACCATAGCCACCACTATCCTATTAGGCAGGATTGGGGTTAAACCATGAAGCATCACATGGTCACATTTCCTATACTAGCACATTAATTGTTGATAAACAGAGCAAAACTCTCCATACAGTATTGCCACCTGTGCTAAACAGAGTAATCAATGGATGCCACTCTGTTTAGCACAGGTGGCAATACTGTATGGAGAGTTTTTGCTCTGTTTATCAACAATTAATGTGCTAGTATAAGAAATGTGATCAAGTGAAAACTCCTTATAGATGTTACTCATAAGTCATCACCAGATAAAATACAATATGAACCACAGTAAAAATGTGAAAACGGTAATTTTAATCATTATATATAAAATCTTGATCGTATATATATTCGGTATACTTAACAATCTCCTAGTGACTAAATAGGTATTTAGAATCTAGTTCTCTCTCTCATGCCTTTGAAGGAGGATGGGAGTGATATTATCACCAGAAATCATTTATAGAGAAGGGTAGATATGTACAGAATAACAGTGCGTATAATTTATAGTTTTTTAAATGAGCTAGTGGTTGATCTCCCATCGATAGGTAAAGTGACTTTAAGACCCAGAAGCAGATTTTATAAGGGTGGGAACTAGGTGATGTTCCAAGGGATGGACATTAATTCTCCCATCCCGAATAATAAAACACAAACAGTTAGTTATAGCAACAGAGTAATCGACCGCGTATTTGTGTATAGGATGCTAAGGACATTTATGTTCAAATGGGGGAAACCTTAATGACTTCAAAGAATTAAAATACAACACCAATTGCTTGATATTTGCTATGATTCCATATCATTATAATAATTTGGCTACGCAACTGTGGGATGATGATGATGATTGGTCATCACCATAAATTCACTGTGGGTGAACTCTGTACACCTATCCCGTATCAGACCATTACAATATATATATATATAAAGATATACTTGTGGATCATGTATTAATTTGCAGTTATCAAGAATGCGCTATTAATGTTGTTGACTTCGCCTTTCTCTTTATCATTTTTTTTTCCAGAAGATAGAATAATCATACTCATAAAAAATGTGTGTGTATATATATGTGTGTTTATAAAAATACAGTTGGACGAATATATGCATAAGCATAGTTAATAAAGCCTATAATGCATTGACAACAATATTAATAATGAAAATTATAATATATTTTTTAGTTATTTCATTTAAACGATTTTTGTTTTTGAAATGCTGTTTGAAATCAAATTAAAAAAAACTTTTAAGTAATAAAAATTTAATATATATATATATTATTTTTCTGACTTTGAAGAAAAGTTTTTTTTTTTTGTATTCACACGTATATATATATAAAGACAGTGATTAAGTGCACTAGTAGAGTAAAAAACTCGAGAGTTTGTTTACTGATCGGTATAAGTTCGATCACGTACAACATTCAAATTTTTTACTAACTCCTAAGCTATAATAAAGCTATTTGATTACTATTATTAAAGAAAACTGTCATATATATATATAGTTTTATCTAATATTTACATTGTATTAATTAATTTAATACGTGGACTGTTTTGTTCTAAAGCAATAAAACATAAATTCACTTAAAGGTGCAAACCAATTATGTCTTTAAAAAAATCCACAGCGTTAAACTCTTGTTGTGTAAAGTGATATTATTAGGGTGTTCATACGTCCCAGTTTTCCCCAATTTGTCCTGGTCTTATCCCTCTTGTTCTGGTGTCCTGATATATTTTTTCGGGACAATTAATTGTTATTAAAACAGGCAAAACTCACTATACGTATTGCCACTCACAGCAATTAATTGTCTTAGTCTTAATCATTCGTTTTTATTTTTACCTTCATTTTTAAATTTTAACTTTATATTTATTTTTTATATTTAGTTTAAATTAATATTTATTTGTTCAATATTTTTTAATTAATTTTTAGATTGTTTAATCAATAATTTTTCCAAAATGGAAATGGTTCCTCATTATTTTAGTGCATTAAATAATAAGCGATTTTGTTTTGATAGATAATATATGTATAGAAACAATTGTCTTTTGCTTTTGTTTATATTACGAAATAAGTATATTGTTACTAAAGTAAATATGATTATCTGTTTTGCGTTTCTTTTATTTCGTACTGAAATATACAGTAATTTCCAATAAAGATTTTTTTGGCTGTGTGCCCGCAGTTAGGCCTCGTGGAAACATGGACTATCTAGACATGATGTAAAATTACTTGTCCTTAGATGAAGTGAATAATTCAGAAGTTGATGTTATATAACTATTGGATATTATTCCAGCCACCAAAGAAAGAAAGGAGGATTTTTCACATTCGCATCGAAGCATTGCTAATTTTTAATGTTTGATATTGCCAAAATAACATCATTAAAAAGTTAGCAGTGTATTGATACAAATGTAAAAAGTCGTTCTATCTTTCCTTGCTTGCAGGAATAATACCCAAATACCCGAATTAAAAAACACTGTGGAAAAAGGATGACACCATTGTTTGTATGTGTGTATATATATATATAGTTATTTAAATAAATATCTAAAAAATATTAGCAGATACGAGTTTTCTCTTCTATGTTTCACTTTCTTTATTATAAATAATTGTTTTGTTATTGTTAAAGAAAAAATTGTTCTTATCTTTTGCAGGAGTAAACAAACAAAGATAGAAAGCTACCTTGTTCTGATTAAAGTAATTTAATGAATAAAAAAACTAACTTCTGTAAAATTAAGCATTGTATATTATACCGACTGAAATCAACTCAGCAAACGCAGGTAATTTATTGAAACATTAGAGCTTCTCAGATAATACAGTAATTTAGTTATTTAAAATCAAAGCAAAAAAATATTTCATTAATTTTACTGTTTATTCATATAAATAACGTAAACGAAAAATAGAAAACTTAAATAATATTTCAGTTAATGAAGATATTTTTGAAAACAGGAAAAGTGATGTGTATATAAAGAAGAGGGAGGGCGATAATTTACAAAAAAAATAACATATATTTATATTATTGCAATGGCTTAAAAGAAAAAATATATATAATTACACTTTTTATAAATTTATACATTGTTAAAAATGTTTTTTTTTTTTGGCACTACAACGAATATCATCATATATCACAGGAGTATTCTTTACTTATCAGTGATGCTTATTTTTAAACTAATATAAATATATTATTAATAAATGCTTTGAAAATAATTGTGATAAGCGAAGAAAGTACTTTAGATCCTCTAGTAAAAATATATACTTTTAATATATCGAACTAACATGTAATGAACAATTTGATCTCTCTTCCTAAATATGTTTCTGATGTGCATTAGCATTCTTTGATATTCTATAGTTCTAAATATGCATTTATTACATAATAATACTGATACCAGAATTTAATTATTAATAATTTTATACATTCAATTTCTACATTTAAAACAGATTCGGGTATGACTACTTTTAGAAGATTAAAATTATATAACATTTAGCAGATCAATCAATAATCAAAAACCAAATGGAGATATAAATAATAAATAGTAATTAAACAAGAATAAAAAAAAAATTAAAAAACCATTTCAGGTAGTCTACAATTTGCTCTTCATCACTTTTTTTATATTTTGCTGAATAAAAAAATAATGCTTATTTTACTTTAATAGTTATATTAAATATACATATGAAGTGTCAATCTATTGTAAGTAATGTTAAATTTTTAATATGCTATCTCATCTCTTTTGCCAAAATGCAAAGGTGAGGCCATTATAACTATTTCATTTATTTATTATAAATTGTTATTGCACTCTAATCAAGTATTTTATTTTAACAATAATTATTTTCTATCTACAAATAAATAAATAATTTTGAAAAATTTAAAGAAACAATGGGTTTTCTATATTAATTGCATGTATTTAGAAATGTTATATATATATATATTCTATCAGCTGAAAGAATTTCTAAATATATTAATTGCATGTATTTAGAAATGTTATATATATATATATTCTATCAGCTGAAAGAATGGCAGCAATAAAGTATACATTAATATCTTAGATGTAAATATAACTTTTTAATAGCTTGAATTCGATAAAATAATGTGGAAGTAATGAAAATCCCCATTGAGCTACATGCAAATAAACTATCAGTAAATATAAAACATAACATGTAAATGAGCTCATTATACATTTTATATTTACTGTTAGTTCATTTACATATAGTTTTCTAGGGTATTTCACTAATTCTGCATTATTTCCTCTAATTCATTTATTAAAAGGTTATGTTTACATCTATTAACTGAATATTAATTTAATATTAAAAGGTGGTTAAATATTAGCTTCAACCTTTTCTTCTAGTTATTTATAGTGATTTCAGAATACCTTATAATCGTCTTGAAATTATATTAGTATATATAAATCACATTCTGCATGGAAGTAGTCACAAAATGTAAGCTTATATATTACCAAAGCTAAGTATATATATGCTCATTTGATCTCATTCTACATTTTATGTTTACTGGTAGTTCATTTACATATAGTTTGCTGGAGATTTTCAGCATTTCCACTTTATTAATACTTTAGGTAATAATATAAAATAAACTTTTTCAAAATTATATATATCTTAAGCATATTTTTAAAAAATGTTAACTAATTATTCAAAGTAGTTAAATCAAATGAAGAATAGCTTTAAATATATAAATATAAGTTACCTCATGCCAAACCATTTAAAAATCTCATTTCAGAATGAAAACATCAATCATGAAAAACAGTTCTTGACTAATTTTCTCTTTTTGACATGCCATTTCTAGTATTAAAAGAAGCTATTAAAAAGTAATTTAAATATTTGTTTAAAAAAAAAAAGTTCCAAAAATATATATGTTTTTATAAAAACTATAATGGAATTCAGATTTTATAGTTATTTTATTTCATATATTATTGTTGCTAACTCATTATAAATAATTTTGGTACTTGTCTATTATCCTGTCCACCAATTCTGGTAGCCATTTTTGTTTAAATATATATTTTTAGAGGCCTATAAATTCCATTCAGAAGATTTATTTCATTTTTTTATATATTATAACATTGCATTCCTTTTTTCATATGAATAAAAAGTAACAATAAATAAAGTGGAAATATAACTAATTGTAATTAACATTAATAAATAAAAGGTAAATATTGTAAATGCTAATGTCTATGTATTAAAATAGTAATCAAATATTCTTACTTTTCCAGCTTTATAAATAATGCATATAAATATGTGTCATATTTATAAGAAAATAAACACATGGAATATCTTTATATGCCCTATTCATAAAGAAGGATGAGTATATTTGCTTATTGTTATAATATATATGTACATTGACCTTTACTTGTTATATATATAGTAGAAAGTCAGATGTCACATGACATATATATAAATTGCATTTACAAATTTGTAAAATTAAAAGTGTGCTAACTGTTTTACAAGCTGTTTTTTTTTTTAATTTTTTTTTTATGATAAATGCTACTAAAAGAGATGGCATTTGAATCATCTTTATCTAGGAATGTCCCTATCCCCAGACTGGTTTTGAGCTATGTCTCTCTTCGGTGAGAAGCTAGAACACCAGATTCAAAAAATCAACTCAATCCAAGCATTTATCTAATAGTTAACTATCAAGAAGAAGATCTGAAACTGTAGACATCTACATGTCTTTAAAGTTAACTCTCCAACTGAAAAAAAATCATATGGGCCTGAACTTAATTCAGATACTCGATATATTAATAGGCTTAGCCATTTAATTTAGCTAAAGCACCCAACAACGAAATAATAATAGCAATAAAAGTCAGATGTCACATGACTTATATATATAGCTTTCATTTACATATATATATATATATATATATATATATATATATATGATATACATGTAAATATATATATATATATATATATATATACATTGGCATTTACATGTTACATATCTTTTGTTTATTATTGTTAATTATAATATTTCCACTTTATCTATTATTATTTTTTGTATTAATATAAAAAAATAAAAATATAATATAAATTAAAAAAAAATTAAAATAAACCTTCTGAATAAAATTTGTAGGTCCATAAAAGTATAATTTAAACAAAAAATGACTGCCAAGCTTAGTAGGCAGGATAAGGCACAAGTACCATAATTTTAATACAAAAATTATAACAACATGGAAATAAGCAATAACTTCACAATATTTGAAGTTCATTTGAAATTTTGGTTTCAGAAAATAAAGAAAAATATACAAATGCACTTTTTTCTCTCTAAAACATGTTAATAAATCTTTTTACTGTTCTTAAAAAAATATTAAGAGTATTGATCTGAATATGTAATGTATTTTAAAATCAAAATATGTGCATCCTTAAGGTTTATCAATAATAACAAAATAAATAATATTTTTAAATATTTTGGTAGACAAAAATAAACTTATATTCCAAAACATTAGAAAAAAATAATAATAGGGAAAATCCAAATACAAATCATATGTACATATTTAATATTTTCAATGCTATATATTGATTTGTATATGTTTATAATTAATTTTTTTGAAACCTTATATAATTTTTATATATGTAAATGCAAAAATATTTTAATAAATAAATAAATAATCATTAGAGTATGTAGTTTCAGATTGAAACTAATTGAATGCTAGAAAAGGAAGCACAATTAATTGCACAGATAATGGTCCTGCGTTTATATGTGGTCATGCTTGTTTCACAATCAAAACTACTGCATCATCATCATCATCATTCATTATTATTATTATTATTATTATTATTATTATTATTATTATTATTATTATTATTATTATTATTATTATTATTATTATTATTATTATTATTATTATTATTAAGTTTCAACAATAGTAGACTTTATTGATCCTTTTAGTTACATAGTATTACAATGCCATAGCAGCAAGATACATGTTGAATCTTATTATTGTCAGTTCAATTTCAAGTGCTACAATATTCATTTTTTTAAAGGTACATATCTATACGGGTAATTTTACATGTTTCTATTCACTTTAGAAATTTAATTAATCACATTATTGTCCAATAGGAGAATAACCTGGACCGTGTTTTATAAGTTTGCTGTTTGTCTGAGCAGGGACCAAGTAGCTGCATAAATATCTGGGCTGGTGATCTGCTTGTCTCTAACTTGAATTTTATTCAACTTATTCCCAAATGTGGCTGGATGCCTTCTGGGGTTATTACCCAATATGAACACACACCTAATGCACCAAAGTGCATATAAGACAAATGTTGAGGCCCTTATGGCTGGTACAGACCTACCTTTGTAAGTTGACATAATTTGCATCATTGTAGTATTTTTTTTTCTGTATTTGCCCTGCAGAATGCATCTAGTCTGCTCCAAGGCCTTGCAGTTGAAAATTACATGATGTCAAGTCACCTCAGCCATATGGCAAAGGCCACAGAATGGATCAACTGACCTGTACAGACTTCTGTGATGTAAAAAATATTTAGTAGGTAAAGCATCCAAATTAATCTTGATTATAAAATCTAGGAACTTAGGTTCTAGTTGCCATTTTTTGTATTGCTTGATCAGATATTTGTTTCCTATTTCTAGTATTGATGGGATCTCCTCATTATAATTATTTTGATGTATAAATTTATATATTTTCCAATATTTATACTTTTGGTCCAATTGATCTGGAATTGTTCTTTTTCTTCTACATTGGTAGATGGTGATTGCCAAAAAACAATCTTTTGGAGGACGCCTATCTATAGGTGTTATCTGCTCTAAGTGTCTTAATTTAGAAAATTGAGTGAGTATAGCAATTATAGTATTCCTTGTTTTGAATGTTTGAAATGTTTGTAAGCTATGCAATCCCAGTCCATTTGCTATAAGAGGGTGATTCAGTTTTGTCATTAAAATTGCCACCGTCTTTTCCCCCCAGATGAGCTTGCAACAACTACAAGCATGTAATATGTTATCTTGGTTATTATAAGCTTGTTAATCAGTTGCTCCTTTGCATATATAGACAAATATGCCTTTAGTGATTCAGCTATGCTTTTGACTTTCTCTTTGAGCTTGGCTTGGATCTGAAATCTCATTCCAGTGGCACCTAAAAAAAAGGAAAGCCTATGAATGGAGCAGGTTTTTCTCGATACATTGGCCCACATGGCTTTCCAATGAATAGTGTCCAGGCTGCAGACTTTTCTGGGTTTATGCTCATTCCATATTGTTTTGAAATTGTTCAAGCACTGCCTGAAGCTGTGGTATTTGCTTCTTTGATGTCAAGAAGACTGTGATATTGTCCATGTATGTGAGACATGCAATCTTCTGTGTTGTACCAGGTATTTGAACACCAATGAATGTGCTATTGATTTTTTCAATAAGAGGATAGATATAATAAATAAACATTATTGCCCTCAGAGGAGACCCTTGGGATTGTGATTGAATTGGGATGAATGAGGGTGAATTTCAGCCATTCATAGTAACATACAGTTCTCTGCTCAGTATCAAGTTTGCAGTCAAATATAGCAGACCTCTGGTTATTTTAGTCTGCTTGAGCATATCAAGTAACACAGGGATTCTCACTGAGTCAAAAGCTGAAGCAATATCTACCTGAACCACTACTGTGCTGTATTTCTTCCTTACCATAGTGGCTATCATCATGGTCTTGCATAACAATGCTGCTTGCACTGTTGATGATGTATTCTTTGCAAATTGTGATTCACTGATGGTTGGTAAAATATAGGGCTCGATCTTATCTTTTATAATTTTTTCCAATATTTTAATAGGAAGTGGTCCCATAGATATTGGTCGAAGCTCATTTGGTATTGGTATGCCTTTCTTTTTCTTATTATATGGCACTATTGCCATGGGATATAGCCCTGTGGTTGGTTTAATTTCTTGAGCAAGATGGTTTGCTAAATCCTTGAGGTATTTAGCTGTCGTCATCATTATCAACCATTATCAATCCATTGCAGAATGAAGGTCTCTCCAAGTTTAATCCATCTTCTTCGATCGTTAGCTTCTCTCCTCCACATCACCCCTGCACACTTTCTTATTTCATCCATCCATCTCACATGTGGTTTCTTTCTGGGTCTTTTACAATCTCTTGAAATCCAGTTTAAAATTTCAATTGTCCATCTATTATCATCTCTTCTAGCAATATGTCTAGCCCAACTCCACTTCAATTTTCTAATTTTTTCAGTGAGGTCAGTAACACCTGTTTGTTCTCTTACCCATACATTGCATTTTTGATCTCTTCTTGTTACTCTCAACATATACCTCTCCATATTTCTGTGAGTAGTCTGAAGTCTCTGTATTGCTCTTATATTGAGTATCCAAGTTTCAGATCAATAAGTAAGAACTGGTAAAACACATAAGTAAGAACTGGTAAAACACATTTGTTAAAAACCTTCCTTTTCAAACACATAGGCATATTTCATTTTAGTATCATGTTATTTCTATCAAAAGTACTCCAACCAAGTTTAATTCTATGATTAATTTCCTCCATTATGTTTTCATCTATATTAATAATCTGACCAATGTATTTGTAACTGTTAACTTCTTCTAATTCAACAGAATCAATCTTTATTTTCATATTTTGAGCAAATCGATTAAACATTACTTTAGTCTTTTTAACATTTATCTTTAGTCCTACTTTCCTACTTTCATATGATAACTCCTGCAACATTTCCTGCAGCTCTGAAGCATTATTTGCAAAAACAACTACATCATCTGCAAAATATAAATGACTTAAATAATCTCCATTTACTTTCACTCCTTTACTTTCCCATTTTAATCCACAAAATACTTCTTGCAGCACTGCTGTAAAAAGTTTTGGAGATATGGAGTCACCTTGTCTTATATCTTTCTCAATGTTGACTTTCCCAGTATCATTATGTAATCTAATTGTCGCTGTTGCATTTTTATAAATATTCTTTAAAATATGACAATATCCTGGATCTATACCTTGATGATCCAATGCTTTAATCACTGAAGAAATGTTTATAGAATCAAATGCCTTTTCATAATCTACAAATCCAAAGCATAATGACAACTCATATTCATTTATCCTTTCTATAACTTCTCTCAGTACCTGAATATGATCTACTGTACTAAAACCACTTTTAAATCCAGCTTGTTCTCTTGGTTGGTGGAAATCCAGTGTTCTCTGTAGACGAATTGTAATTATCTTGGTAAAAATTTTATATAAAACTGATAAAAGGCTGATAGGTCTGTAATTTCTAATATCTTTTTTATCACCTTTTTAAAATATTAATATTATTACTGCATTCTTCCAATCATCCAGTGCATCTGTATCATTTAGACATTTGGTATATAACTTTGCTAAAAAAAATTCTGTTTCTTCACCTGCTTCTTTTAATATATCAATTATAATTCCATCATTAACTGGAGCCTTTCCTTTCTTCATACATTTAATTGCATTTCTCACTTCTTCTTTTAAAATTTTGGGCAATTCGGAAGATGTAATAGATATAAGAGGTACTTGTTCTTTATTACTATATAATTCTTGATAAAAATTTTCTACCAATTTCATGATGTTATCTTTCTTTTTAGTAGTAATTCCATCTTTTTTCCTTATTGCTGACATAAATTTCCTACCAATACCAAAATGTTGTTTTACATTCTTAAGACTTTTATTTTCTTCTACAGCTTTTCTTGCTAGTTCACTGTTATACTTTCTTATATCATTTTCAACTCTTTTCCGCACCATTTTACAAAATTCGAGATATTCAATTCTTTTTAGTGCATCATTTTTGTATATCTTCATATTTCTTCTTTTCTTCATAAATTCTCTAGTCTCAGTAGAAATTTTATTGGTCAATTGCTGTTTTTTTTTTTACCAGCTATCTTTGTTGCTATTTGTAAAAGTGTATCAGTTATTTTCATATTAATTTTATTCAAATCTAAATCATGTTCAAAATCCACTAATACTTGAAACCGATTTGTAAGTTTAATTTAAATTCATTAGAATGTTTCTGAAGATTAACTGTAAATATTGTTTTTCTTAACAATTTTTGTCTTTCTAGTTTTACATTAACATGTATCTTGCACCTTACTAATCGATGATCACTTCCTGTGTTAAATCTATTAAGAACATTACAATCTTGAAATATGTATTTTCTGTTAGTCAAAATATAATCCAATTCTGCTGTACCTTCATTTAGATGCTTCCATGTCCATTTTCTTTTAACATTTTTCTCAAAAAAAGAATTCATAATATAAAGTTTTTCTTTTTCTGCAAACTCCACAAGTCTATGTCCTCTCTCATTTCTATTACCATAACCAAAATTACCCACAGCACTTTCATCTTTCATTTTTTTACCAATTCTAGCATTAAAGTCTCCCATAACAATTTTAAAATGGTGTTTACTCTGATCAAAAGCCTTTTGTACATCCATATAAAAAATTTCTATTACTTCATCACTATGAGAACTTGTTGGGGCATAAACCTGAATTATCTGCATTTGGTATCTGCTATTAAGTTGTATAACTAATCTTGCCACTCTGTCTGATACACCATCAATCTCCACAATATTGTTCTTCAACTGTTTATTTGTAATGAATCCTACTCCATTTGTATTTCCAATTTTGTGCCTTTATAATAGAATATATGTCCACTTTTTAAATCAATTGTCTCTTCACCTTTTCTTCTAACTTCACAAACTCCAATAATATCCCATTTAATATAAGAAAGTTTTTCTTCTAATTCTTGCAATCTTCCTTCACTTGAAAGTGATCTGCAGTTGTAAGTACCTAAATAAAAAGTTATCAAATGGCAGCCTGGGTCCGCAATCAGGGGATTCTTAGCACCCTCTGCCTTCAGCCACCAACCGCTGCCTTCATTGCTGACTTTACAGCCTCCTGGGAATAAGGGCCATGCTTTATTTTTGTCTGTCATAATTGTATATACGTATTGGAAAAATATTTATCATTTACACAAACCTTCATTCTGCCTTATCAGACACTGAGAAGAAAGACCATGGTGTTTCTGCATTTTAAACTCAGAGGTAAAGAGCCAATAAACTCACCATGCTGGCTAATGTGTGTTGGTGAGCAGCCCATCCATGTTTGTATACTATATAAATAAACACATAGAAATAACAGCTGCAACGACAAGAACGTATGGAGTGCACATTAGGAATTTGCCCTGCTCAGTTCCTTTAAGTCCTCCAAGAGGAATCAAAGGGTATCCTTTCAGTTAATGCTTGAAAATGAACAGTGATATCCCATGGCCACCTGGGTGACAAGCATTGCTGATAGTTCTCATTTTCTCTATTATAGTGACTGGTATTTCTCCCTCCATCTCTCCAAACATTTTTGGCTAGAAAAAAAGTGAGGCTCCACACTTAACTTATCTTGAAAATATTTGAACAATGGCATAACCATGTTATGTCCAGTGAACATACTATCCTCCTTCTGTATGGCCATTGACACTTTTAGGTCTTGTACATAACCCAAAGCCCACTTGATAAACTTGCAGGTCCATGTATGCTGTTGTGCCATGCAAAACTTACTTTTCTTTATCTTCAGATATTCTTTCAGTGATTCACAGGCCATATTATAAGCATTAGTCAGCTTTCTTATGTGCATTTGGCTGATGTGTGTTGGAGTCATCATCATTAGTCTCTGATGTAACTGATCGGCATATTCCAGAAGTCTTGATAGTGGTGATTGATTTCTTGTTACATGATCAACATTGAGAGACAAGATATGTATAAAAGTCAGGTTTTGCTGTATAGGATTGAGGCTCATCCCTTTAACCTTTTGCAACAGAATATATATCTCTGAGAAGAGGAATTCTGTCACATTTGTTGGGATAAGTACTTTTATTGTTTTTGTTAAGTTGTGATTAACTAATTGTAGTTTTTCTAGATTGATCATGATTAACTGCGAAGAATGATCAGAAAATGTAGTCAGGACCAATTTTACTTCCATGAGGTGATGCAGCGATGGTGAGTAAAAGACAAGATCTATTAGAGTTGCAAACTGACCATTATGAAAGGAGAGAGCCTCTTCTGGCAGAAAACCTAGTCCACTAATCAATGGTATGGCTATTTTATGTAGTGATTTCTGTATAAATTCTTCATAAGATGAGTTGCAGTCACCAGCCAGAACAGTGGGGCTTGCATTCATGGCAAGAATTGAATTTATATTATAAATTATAGATTTTATCTTTTGTTTTTCTACTGGCATATATACAAGCACTATATTCATTGTAATTATTTTTTGAGTCAGTGTTATTATTAGAATGTTTGAATCAATATAAAGTATTTTGAAATTTTCAAAAGGACAATCTTGAGCAATTACTATTCCAGTTCATGCAGATCGATAGGATGAATCTCTGGAACATGCAGAGAAGCCCTGGTCCCTCAGGTAGGTAGCTGGATTTATTGCCAAGCCTGCATATATCTTTGTTTCTAATAATCCTGTTATATGTGCTCTGATTTGATTTATACAATTTCTGACTTTGAAATTTTTATTGATTGCATTAAGTCCTCTGACATTTAAAACAGCAATTGTAAGTTTCATTAATAATTTAATTTTTTTTTTTTGAGTTTAGGAACTCATGTCTTTCTACTTTTCTTCCTCGATTTCCACTGCATCTTGAAACATCAGGCCATTCTCTTCATCCAATGCTACAGCTGAATTATATACTTTCTGCTCACTGTGAGGATTCTTTTGTTTAATTCTCACCTTTTTATATCTTCTATCTTGATTTGGTGGATGCCCTGGTTTGCACCTATATTCAGTGTGCATTTCTATATGGGTAGGCAGATCCAGAGTAATAGCCTCCATCATTTCAGTGGATGTTTTATTAATAATTGCTGGGCATGGTATGACTTTGGTTGAAATTTTGCATCTTCTATCTACATGAATCACATCTTCAGTTTCAGTCTCAAGTGCCATTATTTGCATGTAATATTTATTTACACTCTTTGACTGATTTTGTTGGTCACATTGCATATGGCTTACTTTTGCTGCAATTCTCTTATCCTATTTGTCATTGTTTAATCTCTCTTGCTCATAGAGCTGAGCTGGTCTTTTCTGGTGTGCAATTTTAAGCTTACTTTGGTTATTATTATATTGTATGTTGTCCGGTCGGCCTCAATGTGTTTGATGTATTTTATCTCCTTGTCCGCTGTTGCTTCCATTATATTTTCTTTATCTGTTTTTTGCTTACTTTGTTTATTATGTTGTATGCCATCCAGTTTCTTATTTTTCACTTTTACATCGTCTAGTTCTCGGTTGCCCTCAATGTGTTTGTTCTCGGTTGCCCTCAATGTGTTTGGTGTGTTTTACTTTCTTGTCTGTGGTTGTTTTATTTTCTGTGGCTTCAATTATAGCTTCTTCATCTGGTTGGTTTATTTCTCCACATTTTTTATTATATTTTTGCATACTGTCTATATCTATTTTTGATCTTTGGTGTTCATCAGGTGTATCTTCTATTCCAGTCTCAGATTCCAGTCTTTGATTGATATCTTGATTTCCTTTTTTTGATTGTTTTTTTTGATGAGGCTTTATCTGTTTTGGTCTGACTTCAATTCTTTTTCCTTCTTTTTTATTGATTAGTTTGTCTTTCTCAAGCAGCTGTGATAATACTGACTAATCAGCAACTTTCAGCATACTTTGCTTCTTATTTCTTTGTATATCATCTATTTTTGCATGTCACCCTTCTCTTGGTCACACTCTTCATGTTAGTGTATTTTCTCTTCCTATCTGGCCTTGGCTGATTTTGTGTTCCTTCCTTTGTATATTCTTTATCTGTCATTTCTGCCCATTTTTTTATTTTTTTGCATGTCATCTATTTCTTGGTCAGTCTCTGGGTGTTTGGGATTTTTTATCTTCTTGTCTGGGTTTGTTTGATCTTCCAGTTGCTCTGTTGTGTATTCTTTAATTAATATTTGCTGTGTTTTAGCTGCTAACTGGTCATTGCTGTTGTGCTTTCTAACACAGTCTATTGCTAGGTGTTCTCTACTGCCACACACCAAACATTGTGGTGTAAGTTCTTTAATTTGTATAGTCAGGATTCCTTCCTGATCCATTATTATGCTTGGGATGTCTTCAGGTTTTATGCCTTCATTCATTTTGATATTGAAATAAAAACTATTTGAATAAACTAGTGTAGGTGTGTCTGAGCGATATATTGGCTTCATGTATATCGGTTGCGCAAAGGGTTTCATTTGCGCAAACGGTTTCATTAATTTTGTGAAATCGTGTATATTATAACCAAAATAGGTATTTTTAATAATGCCAGTGTGATAGATTTGCATCTCTCTATCTACAATCACAAGAGCATAATTTTCCAAAGTCTTAATTTTTTCTTGAAAATCTGCTCATTGCGTTTCATTAATGAATTCTACCGCCAGATATCTTGAGGTTGTATGCTCTCCTATGGTTGAAACCGAGCTCCACATTTTGTTGTTAGATAACTCTTTATATAGTATTTCCTTTGGAAACTTTTAGAGAGAGAGATTTCTATCTGTTGCTGCTAAGACGATTGACTTATTTGAAAAAAAAAATCTTAAATGACATGAATAATTTTTTCGGTATGGTCTCGTTAAATCTGCGATTTGATCTCTTCCACTTCTTCTTTTAACCAAACGTTTTGCAAAGGTATATCGGCATCATATTCATTCATATTTATATCATTCACTTCATTCAGGTCATCTTGATTGGCCCTTCTAAATCTTGGGATTTGTTTTGCATTTTGCAAATTTAATTCATCCATGTTCGCATATGTTGTCTGTGCTCTAATGTTGTTGTGATTCGCGCCAAACTTTATTTTGGATTCTGATGTGGATGCCATGTTGACAATATATAGCGTCTGAATAGCGCTTAGGAAAACAAAAAAATTATAAGCAATAAATCACTTTAAAGCGAGTAAAAAATCCATTTTTCCTAATAGGTGTGAATATTAATTATCGTCAGGTGATGTTTTAAGCAACTGTTTTTTGGCAATTCAGTATTTTTTATATACTTTTGTTGGAAACGTTTATCTAATTCATCTAACTAAAGACACAGCAGGATCGCATATTATTATTATTATTGATATTATTATTATTATTATTATTATTATTATTATTATTATTATTATTATTATTATGATGATTATTATTATTATTATTATTATTATTATTATTATTATTATTATTATTATTATTATTATTATGATGATTATTATGATGATGATGATGATGATGATGATAATGTTGATGGTGGTGATGATGATGATGATATTTATTCTTTTTCCTCCTAGAATACTAATGACTACTTTTGCATGTGCTTGCTGATACTGATTATTGTATGATTACTTGCACATCAAATGAATAATTAGCTGCCTCTCAAAATTTATATAATCCATTTTTTAAGTTACACTGAATCTCCATTAATAGATAAACTATGTATGATTGCACAATCGTGCTGTTTATTACATTATTTCTTCCCTAGGGAAAAATATAAGTGATGATAATAATCCAATGGCTCTTTGATAATTTTTCACATTACTGTATTCTCTTTTTAAAGTAATATTTAAACTGTTTTCTTTTCTGGTGTCTTGATTAATTAATGATTTTATTTCTTTGTCAGATGAAATTTGCCATAAACTCAATCTTTGCTGTTAATCTGTAATTAGTACTAACGTTACACAATCGAATTCAATCAGATCAGATTTCTGTAATACACTTTTTTGGTTAGTGAAAATTGAAACAAAGTTGGTCTTGAAGTCATTTATGAGTCTAATTTTCTGTCATTTTCATAATTCGGAGATTTTGATTTATTCTTGCTACTAATGTTTAAATTTGTTTTCTTCGTTACATTCAATATAATGAGGTTATAATTATTATGAAAGAGCTATCGTTTGCCAATTTTTTTTTTTCCAGTAGGCTTTACATCTCTGAGTCTAGAAAATTGTTTTGGAAGGGTAATCATTTATCAATCTGTTGTGTATTATTTGCAGTTCTGTTAAGATGTATTTTAATTATCTGCTGTTTTTTTTTTCAGAAAATTTTGTTTGTTATCTGCTACATTCATTTTATCTTCTAATTGTGTTTTGGATAGAATTGGTACTAATCCATATTGAACTTTATTATTTGAACAGAAGTGTTTAAAATGGCTAAATATAAAGACTATTTTTTTATCAAAAACAATAGTCACAGAAATATAATGCATTGTGAATTGTTATCTCCAGTCCTTCATAATAGCTGAAGCATCGAAAAAGGATAAGTCAATGTTTTGAGATGATATTTTTCATTTCATAATAAAATATGCAGATATTTTAGATTTAAATTTTACATTAATTGTTTTTTGTTATACATAAAATTTATTTAGTTTAATCTATACAGATTAAAATAGAATGATAATGCTAATCTATTAGTTAATCAAGTTCAAAATTGTCTTAATTATACCTTGGTTTGTAAATGATGCTGGGGGGGGGGGATAAATGTGCTCCATTGTCTAAAATGTTAAGCAAATAATTTTATTGCTTTTATTTTTTATAAATGAGTCATTGATTACATTGCAAATTAATAATCCAGGATCTTAAAAGTCTAAGCCGATGGCTAAGTCACTAAATGAAGAGCCAGTTGTTCTGATATAAAACTAGTTACATAATAATTACAGACTAAGTTTGAACGATGAGCTTCTCACTTTGATCATGAAATTAATTTATCATAATAATTATAACTAATGTATCAAACAGGTATATTTTCTAATTTGAAAAATTATTTACTAATGATTGTTGTAATAAGTGTAACAAATCTAAACAAATGTATACAAAAAAAGATTTATATTGTAATTGTATGCATATTTTCCTTAATAAAAGAATAAAATATTTCAATGACATTTCCTTTGGTACTGCTCTTAAAAATAGAACTAAAACATGAAAGATGTTAAAAAAAAATTAAATGAAATGATGGGGAAGGTCTCTGAAAAGTTTATATAAAAATTTATTTATAACATGATTAAAATAAATTCAAATACTGCCAAATCTATTTGTGCTAGTTGTAATACTTATCTGACAGCCAATCAGATGTCATGATAGCTGTCCAAATAACAATCAAACCTTAAACACATGACAAAGATTTTATGAAAAAAGGGCAACCACCCTTTTCTCTACTTTTCTTTCTATATATCTAAACCAGTCATAGATATTTAGGTTTGAAAGCTTGAAGCTTTAAATATCTTCACAATTAACTCACTGAGTCTAAATTATTATTATTATTACTATTATTATTATTATTATTATTATTATTATTATTATTATTATTATTATTATTATTATTATTATTATTATTATTATTATTATTATTATTATTATTATTATTATTATTATTATTATTATTATTATTATTATTATTATTATTATTATTATTATTATTATTATTATTATTATTATTATTATTATTATTATTATTATTATTATTATTATTATTATTATTATTATTATGATGATAATGATGATGATGATGATGATGATTTCATTTAATCTTTTTCCTCTTAAAGTATTAATTGTCAATTTTCAACTATCTGTGCTTCACAAATTAAAATATTATTTACATACTTTACTGCTTGTTATGTATTTTATAAAAATAACTACTGTGTAGTAAATCATAGGATTTCACATTGTACGTTTATGATTTAGACTCTGTGAGTTAATTGTGAAGATATTTAAAGCTTCAAGCTTTCAAACCTAAATATGTACTACTGGCTTAGATATATAGAAAGAAGAGTGGAGAAAAGGGGCCACCCATTTCTTGTAAAATCTTTGTCTTGTATTTAAGGTTAGATTGTTATTTGGACAGCTATCATGACATCTGATTGGCTTCTCAGATAAGTATTATAACTTGTGCAAAGAGATTAGGCAGCATCTCAATTTATCTCAATTTTCAACTATCTGCACTTCACAAATTAAAATATTATTTATAATATAATTATACTTTTTTATCTCAGAGAAATTCTAATGTATGCTGGCTAATTAAAACCATAATTTCTTCCAGAGAATGCTTTTTCTACAACCATGTCTTCAGTGGCTGAGTTGTGAAGGAAATGCTATCATGTAAATAATGAGAATCAATCACTAGCTAATTGAAGCAACTTCAGCTGAAAAAATGGACAATTATTTATGCTACACATATGAAATAAGCTATGAATATTATAGTATTACCAGGTCAGTATATCTTCCGCCAACAATTTTAAGCCAGCCAATTCAAATTCCATTTTGTTGTAAGATAATGCAGGAATCTTCCTCAGATTCTCTCTATGTAACTACACAATAAATTTTGAACTGGGTAATTATGAATTCTTTTGTTAAGTAAAATATAATTAGGCTCATTTATTTGCTAACATCTTGAACTGTTAGGGAAATAACATTAAAAGTAATGGACCATAATCCTAATATAAAATGATTATATTTGTTCATAATATGTAATAATTTAAATATCTTTATGTATAATTTTGATAATATCTTTTATATGATCTGATGAATCTTGATTTGGTTGATCCCTGGACAAGGATTTTTAGGGTAGTTAGTTAATAATTAAGAGAGTCAAATTTTTTAATGATATGATATTTTAAGTTTAGTTTTTTGCTCTGGGTAACTCAGATTGTGATAGATTTTGGTTGAAATAAAGTTATTTGCCCATCTTGATTTTTTAGGTCATCTCCCAGAATAAAATTAGGGATGGAGCTTCTTGCATAATGGTGGTGGGTAATCTCTACATTAAATTACCTATGCATGTTAGCTTGAATCCTGATGCTGAGTGGGATTCAGGAGGTTGCTATGTGATCATCATATCAATAGTATCACATGATCACCATCTCTTATGCTCGCACATAACTGTTATTAAACAGGAAAAATTTTCCATAAAGTCAGGCCACCCTGTGCCAACCAGAGTAATCAATGGATTTTATGCAAAAACCTTCTGGCATCCATTGATTACTGTTGTTGGCACAGGATGGCACTGCTGTATGGATAGTTTTGCCATATCGATAATATTAAGGCATTTTCATGCATATCTCATATAGTTACATTGTTATTTAAAGTAATATTTTGTTAATCAAATATTTAGTAGAAAGGATTTGGAGTAAAAATTAAAAAGTAATAGGATAGGGATTTAACTATTGATCAAACAAATACATTTGATTGTGTTATATGATGAATTAATAAAAAGATTTATTATACTTTAATACATATATTTAGAGTTCCATTGATTAATGATGTAATAAATCTTTCATTATTACTATAGCATTATCTTTCTATCATTAGTGTATTGCCCAGTTAAAGGTAATAATAAAATATTCTTTAGATTATATAGGTCTTTATGTACCACAACCATTACTTTATTGCTGTGAATATAACATTTAAACAAATAAATTTAGACTACTTTACTAGAAATGATTTAGAATAATAATTATTTACTGTCTGCTTCCAGGTTACAACTTGGTGGTGGCATATAACAGTTGTATTGCTTTCATACATGTAGCAGATTCATAAAATTAGAAATAGCATCGCAATGTGTGGATTTTAAGAACAGTTAAATCATCCTGAAATAATGGGAAGAGAAGAATAAAAAATTGAGCATTAATGGAAATATTAAAGGAATTAGGTAAGATCTGGGATTGAGTTTAAAAATTTGAATAAACTTACAGCAAAAGAAGATGAATATACAACATTATCTAGATTAAAATGTTCAGAGGAGGCAGGGAAAAGATCCCTTTTGAACACACAGAAAGTTTGTAAAACTGTTTTTGGTTTTATAGGTTAACTGAAATAGAAAAGATAATTGTTGCAAGCAATTACTTAGAGGGTGTGAAACAAGACTGGTGGAAGGCATTATACAACAGTCTGGAAACTTTCAAGGAGTATAGGAAGACTACTTTGCATACATTTTGGAGTGCAGCAAAACAAGAATGTATCTGAAAGAGTGTTGAGAGTAAAATCTACATAAATAAAAATGTGGAGTATGAACAATTTTTTAAAACAAATAGCAAAGTTAAAAATACTCATAGTATATTCCCATGATCAAACCTCAGATAATTTGGACAATTAGGAGAAATTTACCTAAGAAAATATATAATTGTCTTGCAGGTTGTGTAAGTAAAAGAATAAAGGAAATAGTGAAAATATTGATGATATAGAATCTATAGAAAAAAAAAATGGAAAAACAAGATAGAGTATGACAAGAAATAAAATTATGTAGAGAAAGTATAACATGGACAGAAATATATAATATTGTTTTAGATGAGGAAATAAAGGCTTCAATGTTTGCAAAACAGGTTAGTCAAATACATCTGTAAAAGTTCAGGGTATTGAAATACAGGCAGATTTAGGCAGCCAATTTTCAATACTATCAAGTAGAATATTAAATAAGATCAAGAATGAGAATAGGGAAATACAAATACTCCCATTAACCCTCCTGTACTCTGAAAGATTTCTCTGTTTTCAGTAGATTTAAGCTTTCAACTTTCACTTTAACTATTAAACCATTATTATTTATAAGAATATAATAAATTTGACCTCATTTGATAGGTATTTTTGTTTAAAATTAAATATTTTTTTAAAAAATCATATTTAAATTTCAGAATTATTTTAAAAATTAGATTTTAATCAAAACAAAGTGCTGTCATGTTATCAAATTTTCAGTGGAGCAGATTCAATTTGCAAAACAGATAAAATCTTTGTTTTAAAAATCTGAATGAATTATTTTTTATATCAAGTAAATCTACCAATTTATGCTTTAAATTTTTTTGTATTTTTTATAATATTGCTAAATGTTATAACTGTCTGTTGAGTGACATCATTTCTAAACAGTTGTATTTCTTATGACTGTAATGTCTATGGTAATGTTATACAGAAGAATATATTCTTTTATATTTAAAAAAAGCATTTCTGTAGAAAATAAATATGAAATAATATATGCTTTTGATTTCTAATAATTATTACACAATTATGATATAAAAATAATCATAAACATTTTAAAAAATCAAGTTTTTAGACCATCATAATATTTTCTCAAAGTACTCTCACAAAGTTCAAGATCACAAAATATACAATGACTAGGCATCAACATATGGGTTCAGATAATTTAAAATTCCCTCTTATTCAATTATCCCTGATGTTTTTTGAATTTTTTTTGAAATTAAAATATTATAAAA
Organism: Epiperipatus broadwayi; assembly: GCA_028023455.1. Taxonomy (NCBI): domain Eukaryota; kingdom Metazoa; phylum Onychophora; class Udeonychophora; order Euonychophora; family Peripatidae; genus Epiperipatus; species Epiperipatus broadwayi. The sequence goes on along the minus strand of JAQFVV010006361.1, from coordinate 1,156,245 downwards.
AAAATCCATGAATTTTAAAGCTGTAAGAAAGTATGTTAGCAAAATTTCTCAGGAGAAGGTGAAAAACACAAATTTGATATCTAAAATTATCAGATCGCATGCCTGTCACTTGAGTAAATGGTTTTGTTAAAAAAGTATAGAGTTATGGCTAATGGGAAAAAGGCAAAGCTTGAACTGGTGCAAATATATATTGAGGTGCAGATGGGATCTCAAGTGATAGGACACATTTTGTTATCAATGTCAGAGTTGATAGAAGACATAATATTGGGAGAAGACTCCATGCATCAAACTCAGATGAAAATAAACTATAAAGATAATTCACTTCAAGAAAAAAATAAAATAATATCATTTTATAGCCAAAAAGGGCAATAAGTTACTACAGTAACATATATAACTGAATGGAATGTATTAGAAAATATCCAAGAGAAAGTTATAAAAATAACAAGGAAAATAAAATAGAAAAAATACCAAAACATTACAAAGATGTATTTTCAGCAAAACTGAACATTATAAAAGGATATACACACCATGTTCAACTTAAAGAAGAAACTCATTTACAAAATAAGTTGTACCATATTCCAGTTAAATATAGAAAAAAAGTTAACCATCAAATACAACAAATGTAATAATGAAGTATCATTAAAATAGCCTTCTTCATACATTAGCTCATTAGTTATAGTGAAGAAAAATGATAGGCCAATGGGAGTATGTTTAGATGCAAGTCAGTTTAATGTAATTATGATATCTGATCAAAATGTACCACCAAGAATTCCCAATTATAATATTTAAATGAAAGAAATATTTTTCTTCCTTTGATTGAACCTCAAGTTATTGGCAGATGTCATTACATGCTGAAGACAGAAAATGTATAGCCTTTTGAAATGAAGTTTACATGCATGTTTTTCAAAGAGTTCTCTTTGGGCTGTTTAATAGTGGGTCAGGGCTACTACATTGTCTTGATTGGGTTCTGCTCCCCAAAAATAAAAGAGTTTATCATTTACTATATGGATAATGTTATTAAAGCCTCAAAAGTCCAACATGAACACCTACAGAATATAGTGACTTTCTTATAAAAATGTTGAGAAAAAGACATCATGATTAATATTAAGAAAAGTTGGCTATTACAAGAAGCAATGTTTCTGGGCCATATAATGAATAAAGATGACATGAAATATCCAGAAAAATTGAAGCAATAGCTATATTTTCCACAGATACAGAATCATTATTATTGCTACTCTAAAAAGATAGCAAGTGGGATTAGAAAAATCCCCAAAAGAAGGCTTTTGAATTAATTAATCAAAAGTTCTTGAAAAATATAACTTTGGTGTATCTCAATTTTAATAAACTGTTCTCATTACAAACAGTCATTAGTAAGATGGGATTGGGGGTTGTTCTATTTCAGGAAAATTTTGACAAAAATTTTCTACAGTATTATACTTTCTTGGTTAAATATTAACTATGGTAGAAAGAAATTATATATCAATTGAAAAAGAAGCTTTGACAATTTTTCAGGCATTTAGTAAGTTAAAACCCTTATTACTCATGTTTGAGATTAGTGTAATAACCCCAGCCATAATTCTTTGGAGTTTTTAAATCAGTGTTACTTAACAAACAATCACATGATAAGATGGAGTTTATTTTTACAAAAATTTAACTACCAATTAATATATGTCTGGGAAAAGATAATATTATTTTGTACATTTTAAGTCAAAACCTGGTAAAAGAAGATTTCCAAAATTTACAACTAGAGAAAGCCCAGTTAACAATTATGTAGCTCTAGAGAAGAATTAAAGACATTCTTAAATAAGTAATAGATATAAAAAAGATGTTAGATGTGAAAGACAGCCTGATAACAAACATAAAAGCATATAGTAATAGAAATATTAGTTTTACAGAAAATGAACTGAATGAGGCAGAAAAGAAATTGAAAAAGTGGAAAGGCAACAGGTCTGGATAGATGGGCTGCAGGGATGGTAATGAATATAGAACATAGGGAAAATTAAAATTATCATGTTTTAATAAGATGGCTCAGAGAGAAATTTTCTGGATAGTTAGAGTAATACAAGAGTAAGGCTACTATTTAAAGGGAAGGGTATGGATCATAGAAAGTTAAACAATTATAGCCTAATAGTGGTAACATAAGTGTTATATATAGTTTTCACATAAATGGTGGGTCACAAAATGGATGGAAGAAAATAATATAGCGGGAGAAATGCAATGAGGTTTTTGATTGGATCAGCATATAAAAGATTTTTAGTTACACAACTTATAGATATGAGTAGAAATGCAAGTAGACAATTATATATGGTTTTATAGATCTAGATAAGGTATATTATAGAGTAAATAGGAATAGATTATGGGTAAGTTTGTAAATTTGGTAATGGATGGAGCCTTAGTGGATATTATTAAGAGATTATAAAAATAATTAGGAAATATAGAATCAGTTAAAGTTAAAAATGAGGTGGTACTGAGGCAAGGATGACTTATGTCACTTACTTTATTTTTAATGTAGTTAAGAGAAATGAAGAGAGCAATAAAAAGACTAGGAGGAGGGGTAGAGATACCATTAATAATGTGCAAGTGAGTATATACATTATCAGGTTTTTTATTTGCAGATGATGTCTTTTTGTGCACAGAAAAAAAGAGAAGATATGTAAGTTCTGCTCAGGACATCCACAAGAATGGTTATGGAAATGGGGCTTAAATTTAGTGAAGAAAAGTGAAAAGTAATGAAGACTAATACTGGGGAAAAACAAATAATTTTTATTGGTAGATATAGTTACATGTGGGAATAGGTATATCTATTTGGGAATCATCTTAAGTAATCATAGAAATTTGTTTGGATGAATGAGAGAAAAAGTTGATAAATGAAGCAAAGAAAAGAAAGGGACTGATAAAGAAATTGTCTTTTCATATAATAAATATGATGTAGCTAGAATTGTGTGTAAGAGAGTGGCAGTAGGAGGGTTAACTTATGCTAATGATGCATTATGTGTTAGTAAAAGGTAGATTACTTAGAAAAAGTACAAAGAAAAGTAGGAAGACATGCATTAAATGCAGATGTGTGAACAGCAAAGGAGGCAATTCAAGGAGAAGTGGGATGCTCAAGTTTTTATGTGAGAGATGCAAAAAGCAAAAATGAAAATGTTCAGTAGATTGCAGTTTATGATAATAAGAAAATACCCAAAATAGTATTTAATTGAGTTATAAACAAAAGGCACACAAAAAGATGGGTGAGAAAGGTAGTATGGTATGCAGATTTGGATAAAGAATTTATGTCAGTGTACTTATATAAAATGTGGGATGATTGTGTTAGGAGAATTGTTGAGTGTTATAGTGGTAAGAAATGGGATAAAAGAATAGATGCATTAATAAAAAGTAGGGGGTTGGAGAAATGGAGAACCAGAATGAAGAGTAAAAAGAGTTTAAATTTATATACAAGTAAATGGAATATTAGATGTGAGTTAATTTATGATAATAGCAAAAAAAGTTGTTTACTGTTTAAGGATTGAACAGGACCATTACAAATATGACAATATACACATAAATGGAAACATGTGAGTTAGTTTGTAAGTTGTGTAAGAAAGGCATAGAAAATATTAGGCATCTGTTAATTGGATGTAAATGCTTGAATGCAGAAATGGTACAAATAATGAAGTTATGGAGATTGGGATAAGATAAGAAGGATTTAGATATAAAGGCCATGGAGTTGACAAAAATTATGTTGTGGAAATGGGATGGAGAAAAATATGGGAGAACAGGATGGGAAATGAAAAGGGAAGGGAAAGTGGCTAACAGGTTTCTTTGGACATAGTGGCTGAGAGATTTCTGACTCTGTATAACAAGTCACAGTGCATTGCATTACATCACATGAGTATTGATAAATCCATAAAGAAACATATTATGACATTTTTTTTCAGAAAGCTGATCTGGTTTATGGAGATGTAGTATGGTTTTGTTAAGGTACTCTGCCTGGGCATCACAAAGTTTATGCTAGATTGTGGAGTCATACATTTATAATTCTACTTAATAATGATGTAAGAAATAAGTTTCATTATTACTATAGCATTACCATTCTGTCATTAATGTTTAGCCCATTTAAAGGTAAAAATAAAGGATATATTATAATGTGTGGGTGTTTGTATACAACAGCAACTAGATTATTACTGTGCATATGATTGTTAAACAAATAAATTTAGACATGTTTACTAGAAATGATTAATTCTTTCTTGTATGGTATAATGTGATGTGATTCACTAAAGCTTCTCCTTTCTCAGAGTCAAGAATCTCTCAGACATTATGTCTAGAGAAATCTTTTAGCCACCATACCTTCCCTTTCTATTCCACACTTAATTTTTCTCATATTTTTTTCTATTCTGCTCCATCCCATTTCCACAATATTTTCTTTGTCCACTCTATAGCCTTTATATCAACATTTCTCTTATCTTTTTTCAAACCAAAAAATCAAAAACCCACTTTCTGTATAATCACTTTGTTTTTATATATATTCTCCCACAACTTCATTATTTGTACACTTTCTGGTTGTAAGCAGTTACATTTCAATTAAAAGCTGCCTAGTATTTTCTATGTCTTCCTTATATAACTTGCAGACTAAATCACTGACATTTCTCTATTTATGTGTATATTTACTTATTGCTAACAATCCTGTTCAAGCCTTATACAATAAATTGCTTTTCTTGCTATTATCATAAATTAACTCACACCCAATATTCTGTTTACTTCTACATATATTTAACCCCTTTTACTCTCAATACTAGTTCTCAATGTCTCCAACTTCTACTTTTTTATTAATGTATTTATTCTTCTATCCCATTTCTCATCACTCTTAACACAATCATTACATCTTTTGCATAAGTATACTGACATAATGTCTTTATCTAAATCGGCACAATGTATTATAGTTCTAACTCAACTTATTGCCTATCCTTTACTCTTAACCTAATTGAATACTATTTTGGCTATTCTCTTATTATCTATAAATTACAATCTACCAAACATTTTCATTTTGGTTTTTTGTGTCTCATATAAAAACTTGACCAACCTATATCTCCTTGAATTACCTCCTTTGTCATCCACACATCTAAATCTAAGCATGCATTTCTACTTTTCTTTGTACTTTTCTAAATAATCTGACACCCCTTTACTAACACATAATACATCATTATCATAAATCAACCTGCTACTGCCACTCCTTTCCATATAATTCTTGCTACTTTATGTTTATTATATAAGAATACTGTCAATTTCTTTATCAGTCTCTTCCCTTTCTTTGTTTTGCTTATCAATTCTTTTTCATTCATCCGAGTAATTTCTCTATTTACTTAGAATGATTTCCAAATAGTTATACATATTTTTCATGTTATTGCCTGGTGGCAGTCATATTGCTTTTATACATATCAACTTGTCCTACAACAGTTTGAATCATTTAGAAAAGACATCTGCAACACATGGTAATGTGGATTATATGTTAGGGCCCTAAGGTTTGAGGTAAGAATTGAACACTATCTTTTATAGTATTTTTAAGTTCACTTTCCCATTTTCTGGCATTGCTGGACCATTGATTCCACATCAATGTTAATATCTGGACTCTAAATATGTAATCTCACTCCCATTGTCATTTTTATTTCTTTAGGGTGCCTACTTTATAATAAATTCAAATTTATTTGCATATATTTATTCCAAATATATTTGCATTAGAAAATTCAGTGGTAACTTGGAGATAGTTTTAATTATATAGACATAGTATTTTCTATTATATATCAGAAATATTTACAATTTAGTATGGATGTGTGATAAAAGTAATAGTATCTTAAGATGTGCAAATGCATCATGTCACTTCGAATTTTTATTTTTCAGAAAATAAAAACATTTAAATATGTATGCTTCATGTCATTAATAAAGATCACAAGAGAATTATTTCTTAGAATTGAATAGAAATTTATTTCATATGCAATTTTTTCAATAAGATTCAAGGTAATTTTGTTTTTAAAGAGAGTATTATTCATGAGTTTAGAGAAGTATTATCTTTTTTTATAAATGATCTGGAAAGTATGGTATTGACATAATGTGATTAATAGCAATGACACAACAAATCAATCCCTTCTGTCTCATTAAAAATATATTGCTTTATCATAACCTGAATATGTATCTATAAATATATCTGATAAAAGAAGATATAATTTTTTTACTATGATATGAATGAAAATATTATTAATAGCAAAAACTTTTCAAACATTGTTAATGCCAACTCTTACCATCTTCTAATATTAGAACTAGAAAAAAATAAAACATGGTATATTTTTATAAATCTTGTAAATAGAATATCATACTCTTGCAAATATTATATATTTAATCACTCAATAGGAAATAGTGAAAATGATTTTCTGTGAACTCTGCTATTTAAAATGATAAAGATGAACAATTGCTATCACATGCAAAGATGCCTGTATAAAATTAAATAAGTCATTGAGTTATTTATAAGCATGGGTCTTTACATTTAAAAAATCTTCACAATATTTAATTTAATGCCAAAATTTATTATAAGAGAATAAAATGATTCTATTTTAATTGAAGCTTTAAAATATTTTATACTCTCATCCTAGAATTAAACATAAATTCAATAACCTAAAGATGACTAAACAATTTTAATTAAATTATAAATTAAATAAAAAGAGTCCATTAAGGAGTATCTATAAATTAAACAAAAAGGAAAAAAAAAGCTCGGTTTTATTTACTTATAATATTGATTAATAAAAATATTTGATAACTTTGTCATAAAATTTTATTGCTCTAGAAGAAATAGTAAGATTTTGTAAACAGGATTGATCTTATATTGCTGAATCATCAGTTAAATAAAGAATTATCACGTAGGCAAATTATGGGCACTGAATTTGAATCAGAACTGTTGGTGTTGTACTTTAATGTACTGACACAATAGCTAAATAAAAAAAAAAAATACAATTAAACATTTTATTGATAATAGATATGTTATCTAGACAACTCTTTATCTTACAATCTACCATTAAAGAAATATGAATTTATTATCAAAGCATTCTTTTTAACTGATGAATTCTATGTTTAATATAAAAATCGTTTTTAAAAAGATAGTGTAATTATCTTATATTTGTTTTAATTTTATTTTGTTGCCTATCTCAAATTATATATTTATCTATGATATCCAATTTTAGAAAAAAAAAATATTATATTATTAGATCCAAAGTTTTATCCTTTATAATTTAATGCAATCCATAATTTGATGTAACACTTTTTTATGAAAAATAAACAATAATTTAAAACTACCCCCCCCCCCAAAAAAAAAAAAAACAAACAAAAAAACAAGAATAAATTATAATATAATTCAAACTAAAAGTTTAATATCTTTAATGCTATATATATATATGGTTTGTGATCAAATTTGTTATTTAGAAGTTATCGAATTTTTACAAATGTCAGCTAAAATTTTTTTTTGATATGTAGAAATAGGTAATTTTCGTACGTAGCAAATATCAGAAAACAATATAAATATGAATGAATACTTCAACCCAAACATATTTGCATTAAGAATATCCATAGAAGTAGTCAATTGTAAAGTTTATTATAAAGTAATCAGGATGTGGCTTTTAATTATATAAGTATGGTATTTTCAGTTAGAAATATTTAAAGATTTATGTGAATGTATAATAAAAGTGACAATGCCTTATGGTTTACAAATGAAAAAAAAATGATCAAAATTTTTATCCATTATGAAATGAAAAAAATATTTGAAAATATATGTTTCCTGTCATCTGTAAAGTACAGATAAATATTTCATATAATGACATGAAAGAAATATTTCAAAACTTGAAAAAAAGTTTATAACAATATTTGTGAATTTTATAAATGGTAAGTAATTTTTATCAAATGTCTTTCAAGGCGAGATTGTTTTTAAGGATACATCACCTTAACCAAAAAGAAATGGCTGGCTAAATAAACTCATGAGCTTAAAAATACATTCTTTTTCTTAATATATGATATAGAAAATAAAAAAATTATCATAATATTGGTAATGACAAGTACATTGCCATTTAGTAAATGCCTTTCAGCCTCATTTGAATATAACCTTAAGCTAATCATGAGATAATAACATATTTATTAATATTCCTGGTGAAGAAAAATATAGATTTGTTATTGTTATCTTAATTATAATGTTTCTTTACATGTTTTAAATTATTATTCCATATAGTTATTTAGCTAACTACTAAGGATCTGAATAATTATCTACTAACACTTGCCACATTTTGTCATTAAAACTAAAGTAGACTTGAAAGTTAGTAGTTTCTATCTCATTAATCTTGCAAATCAAAATTTTCATGTTTGTGAATATTATATATTTGATCAATTAATAGAAAATAATGAGTACATAGGAGTACCCACAAATAACTGGAATTTTATAATAAAAATGTTTTGAATTTTTAAGTGTTATAAATGTAATCTTTTTAAAATCGCTATCCATTTAATCATTGGTCTAAATATGTTTTTCATTTTTCAAAATAGTCTGAAAATACTTGCAAAATAATGCCTTTAATGTCTGTCACTTTTTCTTCACCATTTCTAAGTCTGCAAAAAAAAAAGAGATTTTTCATTTGAAAGGCTAAAATAAATTGCACATGAGATCGAGTGAATATGGCTGATAGAAAAAGGATCATGCTGAATTTTATTTAAAAATGTTCACACTCAAGGCTTTAAGAGATGACACATTGTGGGAGTGTAGCTTGTACTCTTTTCTTTGTCACAAAACATAATGTTAAATTCTACTGCATCATATAAATGTTTCAGAACATGCAGATCGAATTGCTGACAGTTATGAAATGAAAACAGAATTTCACATTGTGTGAACTTTTTAGCCATTATAAAAAAAATTGACAAAAATACAAAAGGCACTTTACAAAACAATGTGTTAAGTGGTCCCATGATTTCACATGGCAATGGCATTTGGTATATTGATTTAGAAGGGTTTCTGTAAGATGTATGTAACAGCAGAAATGTAAACTGCAAGAGACGAGTCAATGAAAATTATTCTGGTTATTTTTGAGTTCCTCCTCTTATGTATTGTTTTTGGATAGAAACTCTATAAAGATTGCTTTAATTGAAATGATAAATATACATAATAAAACAATGTGTAATAAATATATATAAAAGGTAAATGCATCATGGTCTTACATCTAATGTTAGTCTTTACATCTAAAAGATCTTATCTTTAATCTAATGCTAAAATTTAGTAGCTGTAACAGAGAATCTCTACTATAATTTTCAATGTAATTGATTGAATGAAATATTTGATATTTTTATTTTGGATACAAATATAAAATTCTAATATAATTTAAAAGCTGGTTGTGAGATTTTAATTAAATAATAAAATGGAAGAAATTCAAAGATTAATAATCATAAATCAAACAAAAAAAAAAAACATGATTTCTTTGATTTGAAGTGAATAAGTTTTGGTAATTATTTATTGATATTGTGATATTCATTAATAAAAGTCTTATTAATATATTAATAATTTTCTCATGAGATTTTATTGGTCTAGAAGAAATTGCAGGGCTTATAAAAATGTAATTGAACAAAGACAAAAATATTGTGTAAATGAATTCATGAAGCAGTGACCAGTAAAAACTGAAGTTGGATGAATTAGAAAAAAAACAAAAACATCTATGCAAACAGGTAGGAGTATTTTCAATTACAATTTTTGTTCAATAATTTATCATTAATAGATGAGATAAGTAGAAAATGAAGAGATTAACAAATGAATATAAGATATTAGAATACAGGCAGTAATTTGATCCAATTTATTCTAGATTTGAACCTTGATCCTGTGGTGTTAAATTTAAATTATTGCATTACTCAAAACAAATCCTTCAATGAACATTCAAGGATAAAACAATTAATTATTTGATCATTAAGAAATCAATATTAAGCTAACATTGGAAAGTACCAGATAAATTAAAGAGATATACTACTGAATTTTATTCTCCATTCTTCTGACACTTTCTATTTCATCATCTTTCTCTTAATATACATTTATAATATCAAAAGTTATGTAATAAAGCCAATGGATCCAGTAATCTTATAGTTGATATAAACAATGTATTGATAATTTATATCTTGAAATATTTGTTTGTGCAGACTATTGTAAGGCATTTCATAGGTCCACCAGAGAAGAGACTTAGTTTAAATTAAAATATTTAGCTTGGACAGTAATTCTCTAAAGTTATGGCTATTTACTTTATGGGAAAGTAAAACCAATTTTCATTTCTTAGTCATCTAATTGATTTTGAGAGGTATAATATTGGAAGTGCTATTTAGTACTCAAATATTTTTTTTTTGGATTTATTATTGAACCACTTTTGTGTATATGTATATACAACAAATTTTTTATTTAATATTTTCTGTTTTTTATCGCATTGGTTGATATTATTATTCAGCTATAGTTAAGCAATACCAGAGAATTTAAGACTGCTTAAGGGTGATTTGGGTGCTACTAATGAAATATTGAAGAGATACTATTACATATTAAATGAGTATAAGACTGATGTTATTTTATTTGAGTTTAATTATAGTCTTGATAGGATAGAGTCTACAATTTTAAGAATCATACTTAAGGACAATAATTTACCTACTATTGCAAAATTTTTTGATTGTTTATAGATACCTCACTAACTTTTAAAGTAACACAAAATTCAATTCTAAAGATAAAATAAGTTGAAGCAATTAGTTTATACCAAATTAAACTTCCGTTAACTGATATTCTAATTTTTTAAAATTTAATTATTGTGATTGGGTCTATCCATAATTAAGTACATGAAAGATTTTTTATATAAATTAACACAATATTTTATTTTTTTAAAAATTGGTCAGACAGCTTAATATAAAATGGAGATATACATTACGTTTACATTGATAGATAAACAAAATTTTTGTATAATTATTTTTAAGAGAAAACAAATCTCATTTAATCGGCTTTACAATGAAATATATATTTTTTACAATTATAATATTTTTTCAGAACAAAATTTAGATATGCCAAATTTTAATATTACTTTTATTAAAAGTTATAGCTTTAACAAAGGTAAACTTTACCTACTCTTCACCTCCATCTATATTCTATATAAAATTCGTCTTTTAAGAATAGTTTGGCTTATATAATTGAAAGATTTATTTAATTTTTTTATTAGATAATTTGTATACGTACGTAAGTGTATATATATAGTATAATTGTTATAAAATTTTTGTTAATTTTATCCTGTGTTCATATTTCTAATCAAAAGAAAGATTATACTTACTGAATCAAGCAATTTGTAATTTTTTTAAAAAATAAGTGTACATTTTGTTTTATTGGCAATAAAGATGATAATGCTCCTACTTTACTCAATTCCTATGTAAGTAAAACTAGCTCTCTATTTAACTCTCAGCTTACTACCTATTTCTTTTTCTATTTACATATTTCTTTATCTGTGTGTTTGTCTTCCTATATGTCTGAGTGTTTTTCTATTTTTCTGTCTATCTATTTATCATATAGTTAGACAAATAGATGGATACATAAAAAAGGTAATACATAGATGTATGCATGCATATATATATATATATCATATCATATTTTTTTTTTTGAGAAAGAGGACGCTCTGAGGAAGGTACTTGATATTGTACTGAAACGTCAGCATTTAGCTTTTTCACTACACGGAATATCCCGCAAATAGTAATAATAATATGACATCTTTTATCTGTGAAAATATTAGAATTAATATATATATATATATATATATATATATATTGAAAGATATAGATAGATAGACAAACTGAAAAAGTTAGATAGATTAACAAATTGATAGTTAAATATATAAACAACAAAGATAAACAGATAGATAATGAAATGGGTGGTTAGATAGATAGATATAGAAAGATTGACAGATATATAAACAGACAGAAAGATATATTATATATTGATGCATAGGTAGATAAATAGACATACATACATATATACAAGCAGACAAACGATATAGATAGATAGATGAGAGATAAATAGATTGTTAATCTCTATACATATATCTACTTATCTCTTTGTATTTTATCTATTATTCAGAAATCCACTATCTATCCATCTTTTATCATTTCATCTATCTACAAATTCATTTAACTATCAATTTATCAATAAGTAAATCAATTATTCAATGGAATCAATCAATTTATCTATTTATTTCTGTATGTTAGCCTATCTATCTATCTGCCTGCCTGTCCACCGATGCACCTGCCCACCCACCTACCTGTCCACCACTCACCCACCAACCTACCTACATACCTATCTACCTATCTATCTATCATTCCATCCATAAACATGTTAATATATTTATATATGCAGATAGGAATGGGATTTTTATTCAAGTAGCCATTCACAACTACATTTATCTAGAGAGTAATTACATTTTAAATTAAACTAAAGTAAAAGTGATGCATGACTATATAACATAATTAAAATATGAGGTATATGTTTTAACTATCATTTAAATTTTTTAATAAGTTTTTAGAGTATAAACATCATAAAATGTTGTTATGTTATTAATCAATATTTAATTCAGTAGTTAACATGTTGTTACAATTTGATTAAACATGATTATATATTATTATACATTAACTATTTTATGGTTTTAGAAATAATTAAATTTTTTATGGAATACAATCATTTAGGATTTGTAATTATTGTTAGATAGACAGTGACATAAATATTTACATGTAATTAAAATATTTCACATCTTGAAATAAGTATTAGATATTTTATATGTATAATTAAAAATTGAGTTGGAAATTAAATGAAGAATGTTTATGCATTGAACAGCTGCTGAAAAGATAGAAATCTTTAAAACCAGGATAATGTGTGCAACTTCTTCATTTTAATTTTTAAATGACCTACAGTGAAAGCTTGTCAAGAATAAATTTTAATATTATTATTTCATATTTAACTTTATAATGATTGTTTTATTATATTATTAATACACCTATAATGCCAATGCTTTGCAATATCATTTATGTATAAATGGGCATAATGTATAGCTGATATTTTTAAAAATTAAATATTTTAAAATTAATAAATTTTCAATGTCATTTGTTCATATGGGAGACTCTGTAGAACCAACCAATAACTAAAAGTTTCGATACCCTAATTTTTTTAATTCAAGCTTCATACTTGTTTTCGGTACCTTGTTTTCTTATAAATTTTAATAAATAGTCATAAAAAACTATGTTTAGAACAAATATATACATCCTTGTGGTTATCTTTTAGTATTTTTACTACAATATTGTAAATTATTTTTAAATAAATAGCCCACTTTAAGGCAAATGCTGTTTAGATTTCTTTGAATAAAAAAAGTTCAATACTTAATCATCAAGATATATAGGGAATTTCTCTTGTTTTTTTTAATGATCCATAATTAAATGATTGCTTAGATAATCATGGTTTGAGAATATTCTAAGCACTGCAGAAAGTCTTACTAACCACTAACATATTTAGCTTTTCCTAGTAAAAATAGATGGGTAAATATATTTGTATTGCCAGATATATTTATTTTGACATAAAATAGAAAATCGTATAACGTTAAAAACTAGCAAAATAAATTTTATTGAAAATTTTTTCTCATGGCCATGGTTTCATCTATGGACAAATCAATCTTTTCAAGCTATCCTCTAAAAACAATATACATAAGTTTTGTTTCTAGAAGATTTACGAAAAGTTGTATTTATTAATAGACGAAATCATGCCCTTGAGAGAATTTAAATAAAATTTATTTTGCTAGTTTTTAATATTCTATTTTATTTATTATTACTAATTTAGCGTTAGGCAGTATTTAATTTTTTTTATATATGTATATAGTCACACACACTTATCATAATTATGATTCATATACTCCAAATTTTTAGGAGTTTAATGCAATTTTTATTTAGTTTGAAGTGTGAATAAATACACTGAAATCATTTAACATTTCTTTATCAAGTAATATTTCTTTTAAACACACTCCTGGTAGTTTCTTCTCCATTCTTTGTTATCTAAGCGTGTGTTATTCTTTCTTCAAACAGATGGTGGATTTACATTTTAACTTTATTTGAATAACTGAGAGTTTTTTTTTTAAATAGTCGAATAAATCGTTTGGAATTATGTGATTTTTGTCTGCTGGTTTCTTGCGGAAAATTTGTAAAGTTGGCTGAAAAGGCGTTAACTCTCAATCGAAGACTGCAACAAAGAAATAATCTCCATTAGAAACAGAATTAGCCTTTTTATTTCACGCATTCTTCGTGTATTTTTATTCAATAGATCAATCAGTCAAAACAACAATTATTGTAAATTTCACATATGTATTTATATACTTTTAAAAAAGTAAAATAAATTCGCATGAAATATTTTTTAAAGAACAATCACATTCCATATATATAAACTGTTAGCATTATGATTCAGTGTTTAATATCAAAATTTTAACATAAAAGTTTTCAAGTTAAAGCTTAACATCTTTGCAGTCAATGTATCGCACAGTATTACAAGCATCGAGTTATATTTAATTGGAGGATATTTTTAGAAAGAAAACTATAAAACTCCCACCAGCTGACTGTCAATTAGATTGATCAGTGACCATAAACTCTTCAGTATTCGTCAAGCGTTGGTGGCCTAGCGGTTAGCATAGCTGACTTCCAAACAGCTGGCTCGGATTAGCTTCCCGGTCGCTTACCAAGCAGCTGACTCGGGTTCGCTTCCCTGTCAACGCTTAGACATGTATATAAAAAACTCCTTCAGTAAAGATAAACACACAAAAATTTCCGACGAACATTTTTTTTTTGTCTACAGAAAAACAATGAAAGCAGAAAATAATATGTTTGCACAAATAAAATGGCAGCTCCGGTAATACTTCCTTTTATTTTCACATATTATTTACAGATAAATTTAACAATATAGGTAGAATTTAAAATGGTGTGAAGCTAGAATGTTTGTGGCAGTGCAAAATTAATATAATCATCTGAATTCGGTTAGTATTTGTGGATTACTGTACAATGTAATGTATTATTAAGAGAGTATCCAGTTTTTTAATCCAAAATTTGAATTTTTTTTCTGACATTTCAGATATAAAAGAAAACCACAACAAACATTTATAATAGTACCATTATTCCTGCATTTATCAATGATGTTAAGAGCTCAATTAAAAGAAATATGTGTGAGGAATTTTTGAAACAATTTTTTAAATACATTAAGTTTTAGAAAACTGCAATTCTAAGATAAGCAACAACAATAATAATTTGTTTTAACAAAAAAAAACTGTTTCATAATTTCAAATCTTTAAAGTCACATAAGTAAAATGATAAAATTTAATTATTTTGGTAACTAAAACTACATTACTGGATGTATGAAAGCCAGAAAATATATATGGAAACTTTTCTACTGCAACATGCAATCATGAAAACAGCAAATAAGTTTTCATTCTATACACAAGCATCCACCTATATATTTATAACTAAATATAATATCTGTAAATATTTAAAATTAAGCCCAAATTTGGTAAATTAATCTGAAGATTATATTCTATTTTAAAACCAAATTTATCTTACAATGAAACTAATTTTAAATAAAAAAGCAAAATTCTTCTATTTAACTAGATAAGTTGCCATAACATACTAAACAACCATTACATTGATCACTGTGTCCAGATTATATGTGAAATGAGATTCTTCTTAGCTTCAAAAGTATCTATAGTTTTAGTAAAGAGATCGGCCATCATTCATCAAGAAAAACACCTTCAGATGATGCCCATTCAAGAAAATAAAAATGTGTATTAATGAAGATATGTCAATCAGCAAGAACAATCTCAGAAGCTTCACTGAATATCAAAAAAAAAATAGCTCTGTTATATCTACTGTGCTGCAAAGAGGTACATAAATATCTGAATTTAGAACATGAACTATTAATGATACTAGGAAAGTCAACATTGAGAAGGCTTAAGACAGGGTGTCTCCATATCTCCAAAACTTTTTACAGCAGTGCTGCAAAAAGTGTTTTGTGGATTAAAATGGGAAGCTAAAAAAGTTAAAGTAAATGGAGATTATTTAGATTTTGCAGATAATGTAGTTGTTTTTGCAAATAATGCTTTAGAACTGCAGAAAATATTGCAGGAGTTATCAGATAAAAGTAGGAAAGCAGGACTAAAGATAAAAGTTAAAAAGACTAAAGTAATGTTTAATGGATTTTCTCAAAATATGAAAATAAAGATTGATTATGAAGAGTTGGAAGAAGTTAACAGTTACAAACACCTTGGTCAGATTATTAATACAGATGTAAACATAGGATGAAATTAATCATACAATTAAACTTGTTTGGACTGCTTTTGGTAGAAATAACTTGATACTAAAATGAAATATGCCTATGTGTTTGAAAAAGGTTTTTAATAAATGTGTTTTACCAGTTCTTATTTATGGATCTGAGATGTGGATAATTAATAGAATAGCAATACAGAGACTTCACACCACTCAAAGAAGTATGGAGAGATGCATGTTGGGAGTAAAAAGAAGAGATTAAAAATGCAATATATGGGTAAGAGAATAAACAGGTATTACTGACCTTATTGAAAAATTGAAAGACTGAAGTGGGGTTGGGATAGACATATTGCTAGAAGATATGATAATATATGGACAATTGAAATCTTAAATTGGATTCCAAGAGATTGTAAAAGACCCAGAAAGAGACGGCATGTGAGATGGATGGATGAAATAAGAAAGTGTGCAGTGATGATGTGGAGAAGAGAAGCTAAAGATCAGAAAAGGTGGATTGAACTTGGAGAGACCTTCATCTTGCAGTGGATTAATAAAGGTTGATGATGATGATATATTTTTCGTTAAAAGAAAAGGAATGTTTACATTTTATTTTAAAAACATAAGTTACACAATAAAAAGGTTGGAGAGATTCATTTTTGTTCTTATTATTTAAACTCTTATCTGATGATATAAGTTAATATGACCTAATGTTTTCAAATATTTAATTTTTTTTTATATGTTCAAGATTTATCTTGGGGATATTTGGATAAAAAAGGGTTTAAATATAACAATTTTTTTATGTGTGTTTAATTATTTAGAGATTACATTAATGAATAAATAAAAATCGATTTTTATTTGATCACATTTTTTCATTATTGTATAGTTATTTAAAATCTCAGGAAGATATTTAAATACTCTCCTTCCATTTTATATATAGTATTATTGTCTTACAATATATTTTTGGAATTTCATATACATAAATTTTATTGTTATTTTTATTGATTTTAGTCTATTGTTTGTTTTGTTATATTTTTATTATTACTGTTATAAATTTTTATTTTAAACCAATAAATTTAGAATTGATTCAAAATCCAGTGAATCTGTCTAATTATTTATTTTGAATGTGCAAGATAATTTTGGTACTTAAAATTTGATCTAAGATTAAACCTATTTTGGTAAGTGAAATAGATTTAGATTCATTTATATTTTCTTATATATTATCATTACTTTTAAGTCTGATTGGATATAAATGTGATATTTATTATTATTATTATATTGAAATATTTGTTTGCTTATCTAAGTCAATATTATTGATAGAAATAATTTCATTAGTTCAGAGTTGATAATTTATTTGCTTATCTTGTCCAGTTACAGAAATCTTAATAGATTTTTTGTCATTAATCAGAATGATCTGTCTTAATTGCTTCTAAATATCTTTGAAGTGGAGATCATAAATTTAATTGATTAGCATAACATAATATTATCTTTGGCTTGGATAACTGCCAATTATTGTCATATATAGTTTAATTGTTACAAAATCCATTTTATAATCGAATGATTGAAGATTTGAGCAGATGAATAATATCAGTGATTGTAAGTCAGTAAATATCCGATAGAAACTTATAGTGTATTGTATATAATGTTATTGGGTACTGTAAAATGTGAAATTATCTAATAGAATTTACTGATAATAAATTCTTGTAGAGTGTTTCATTTTAGAATATAACTGAAACAATAATTGCATGTTGATCTAATATAAGGTATGGATAAAATATTCAATCCCTTTTAATGCATCATTTTTGTATATCTTCATATTTCTTTTCTTCTTAAATTCTCTAGTCTCAGTAAAAGATTTATTGGTCAATTGCTGCTTTTTTCTACCAGCTATTTTTGTTGCAGTTTTTAAAAAGTGTATCAGTTACTTTCATATTAATTTCATTCAAATATGAATCATGTTCAAAATCTACTAATACTTGAAACCAATTTGTAAGTTCTAATTTAAATTCATTAGAATGTTTCTGAAGATTAGGAAAAAACTGTAAATATTGTTTTTCTTAATAATTTTTGTCTCTCTAGTTTTGCATTAACATGTATATTACATCTTACTAATTGATGATCACTTCCTGTGTTAAATTTATTAAGAACATTACAATCTTGAAATATGTATTTTCTATTAGTCAAAATATAATCCAATTCTGCTATACCTTTATTTGGTTGCTTCCATGTCCATTTTCTTTTAATATTTTTCACAAAAGAAGAATTCATAATATAAGATTTTCTTTTTCCGCAAACCCCACAAGTCTATGTCCTCTCATTTCTATTTCCATAACCAACATTATTTGCAGTATTTTCATCTTTTATTTGTTTACCAATTCTAGCATTAAAATCTCCCATAACAATTTTAAAATGTTGTTTGCTCTGATCAAAAGCCTTTTGTACATCCATATAAAAATCTTCTACTACTTCATTACTATGAGAACTTGTTGGGGCATAAACATGAATTACCTGCATTTGATATCTGCTATTAAGTTGTAAAACTAATCTTGTCACTCTATCTGATACACCATCAATCTCCACAATGTTGTTCTTCCACTTTTTATTTATAATGAATCCTACTCCACTTGTATTTCCAATATTTGTACTTTTATAATAGAGTATATGTCCACTTTTTAAATCAATAGTCTCTTTACCTTTTCTTCTAACTTCACAAAGTCCAATAATGTCACATTTAATACAAGACAGTTCTTCTAATTCTTGCAAGCTTTCTTCACTTGAATGAGATCTGCAGTTGTAAGTATCTGAATAAAAAGTCATCATCAAATGGCAGCCTGTGTCCACAATCAGGGGATTCTTAGCACCCTTCACCTTTTTGGTGACTTTACAGCCTCCTGGAAATAAGGGCCATGATTTATTTTTGTCTGTCATAATTGTATACATTGAAAAAATATTTATCATTTACACAGACATTCATTCTGCCTTATCTGGCAACTGACAAGAAAAATCATAGTGTTTCTTGAACTCAAACCCAAAGGTAAAAAGCCAATAAACTTACCATGCTGGCTAATGCATGTTGTTGAGTAGCCCATTCATGTTTCTATACAATATGAATAATCACATAGTAATAACAGCTGCAACAACAAGAATGTATGGAGTGGACATTAGGAATTTGCCCTGCTCCATCCCTTTAAGGCCTCTAAGAGGAATCATATGGTCTCCTTTCAGGTAATAGCAAACTTCTTTCTGCAGCCCCCAAAAATAATAATAAAGAACCAGAAGCTATGATGGATCAGTGGATAGTGGATAACTTCTGGTTCTTTATTTCTGATCCTAAGTAGTTGAGATGATTTTCTTTTAAGTAGAGAAGATAAGCACAAGTGGTAACTAATGTGAATTTGAATTCAATTCTTTTTGCATTTAACTTCCAATATTTTCTTTTAAGTATATAAATATTCAGCTTTCAAAAACAACAGATACTTAGTCAATGCAAAATTACATATCACTGGCTTTAATTTTTATTTTTCATTGATAATAATGTGCAAAAAGTATTCCTTTAATGTCACAATCCATTTATAACCAAGTGAAAAATATATACTAGCTTTTTCTTTTCAAATTACAAAAGTGAAATTTAAATTGCTTAATATCACATATAAGTTGAGTTAATCGATTTTGTAAAATTTCTTTCTAGACACACATTGGGGTTTATATCCATTACAAATAAATAAGTGAAATTCTATATTTTAACCACGGAATGTCTTTATAAAGCTGACCTACAAGACAATGCATTTTGATGGGTTTTTCTTTCACATTTTTGCCATTTCCCCTGGAACTTTATCACAAACTATCCCAAGTTGAACAGGCAGATAGTTAAAAAAAAATTTTTCCATAGTTTTATAAATTAGTCACTTAAACAAAAAAAATTAATAAATTTTATAAGACATATCTATACACATCCATTATAGGCAATGACAAAACTACAAAATTAGTACTATTCAAATTACAGTGACTCAGTTTTTTATAACATACTCTTGATAATGCTAATGTTGTCTGGGTGATTAATGAATATTGCTCAAATTTAAGTCAATGGTTTAAGAAAATTTATTGATAAAATTTGTCTCCAATTAATAAGTGAAAGGGAGATTTTAAAATAATTGGATATAGTGAAAATAAAATCGTGTTTTACAAGTTCGATATTATTTTTTTCATTTTAAACCAAAATAAAGAATTCACATTACATTTCCAATATTTTTTTAACTAATATATTTTTTACATATGTTTTTAATAATGTATATTTTTTTAACAACTAATTTATGAACACACATATATAAAACATAAAACATTTAATTTTATAATAAGTGTAGCTATGGAAGATTTTAATAACAGAAATTGAAATGTGTCATACTTAATAATAATAATAATGTTGATTTTATATCAAGTAATCTTTTAGGATATACTCAACTAGTTCTAAAATCTATTTATTTAGTAACTGATTTATATTTTTCCTAAAATTGACAACAGATTTATAAAGTGATGCCAGAATTAGCAATAAATAATATTATTTTAAAGCATTAGGTTGCCATGGTTATCTAGTTAACATTATATTTCAAGACCTTCATTATTCATAGATCAAGTGAAATGAAAATTAAGTAAGACCAACAAACTTCTTTATTTGTTTTAAATACTGTGACATATAGCATTAATCTGGGTACTTACAATATATATGTACATACTAGATACAATCAAATTACTTCTAAACCTATATGTTTCATGAAAGTGTATGTGTATATTTCTGTATGCTAATTATAAATAGTTTGAAATTTCAAACAACTATTTAAACACCTATCTAACTGATTCAATGATTAAAGCAATCAAGAAAGCATTCAAGTAGAAATGAAATATTGTTTTTAATACTCATGAATTTAAATTTAAATTTATATTAATATTATATTAGCAACATATATTGATTAAATAATGGATTTAAACAATTAGGAATGCAATTTTAAACTGAAAAATATTTAGTTATTATTATTATTATTATTATTATTATTATTATTATTATTATTATTATTATTATTATTATTATTATTATTATTATTATTATTATTATTATTATTATTATTATTATTATTATTATTATTATTATTATTATTATTATTATTATTATTATTATTATTATTATTATTATTATTATTATTATTATTATTATTATTATTATTATGTTTCAAAGAAAGACCTTTATTGATGACTATAGGGTTATATTTTCTGTAAGCCACTCTGTTTATATATGTTTACATTGCTAGTAAATGGAGCAAGTTTAAGTTTGTATATGTGATGGAACAAAAATAAAACTAAATTAGGAGGGAAAAGTATTTAGACATTGTTGTGTTTGTTGAATGTGTTTCTTAGAATTATGAATTTTGTGGTAGGCATGGTAGTTAGTCTACTCATTTACTAATTTCTCTTTGGATATGTTTTACACAAATGCCCTTAAGGGGAGGCAAGTACATATGTATAAGTTACATTTGTGAGCATTACTTGCTGTAATCTCAGTTTTCAAAAGTCTTGAGTTATCACTCATCAATTGCAAACATCAACTTATATATCTATTGTGAGGCTGGGTTTAGTTGCTTTCCAGTGTTTTGAGTCCTGATTTTGTTGTTACAGTCCTCTATATCAATACTATGCAGTCAAAGACAACATTTTCTGTATTTTTATTTGTAGATACATGTCACATTTTTAGAAGAAAAATATCAGTTGATGGCACAGATTGGCAGTTATATTGAGCTGTCTTAGAGGTTTGATTGTTGTGTTATCAGTGATCAGGTTGCTGCAAAAATGTCTGGATGTGAAATTGTATTGTCTCTAGCTCGTAATTTTGCCAGTTTGATATTGTGTATTGATGGATGTTGCCTTGTGTTGTTACCTAAGGAAAATGTGCACCAGTATGCATAAAGCACAAAAATAGCTGCATGAACATATGGGATAGAGCCTTTGTAATATGAGTTAAAAATTGTCTGAAGGGTTGTGTTAGATTGTTTATATACTCCTATCATAATATAGCAAATTCTGTTTAGTGATGGACAAAGATAGAAAAGTTGTTGCTGTGTTTCTTCAGTCCTGTGACATAGGGGACAAAAAGGATCTATGTTAGTGTATTGTCTCCAGTATCTCAGAATATAAATCATGGGCAGTGCATGCAGGTTTAATCTCAACAAGAAATCAAAATACTTTGACTCCAGAAATGATGATGATGATGATGACTATTATTATTATTATCATCATCATCATGATCATCGTCATCATTAACATTATCATCATTATTATTTAGATCATAGTCTTTTATTAATTAAAATTTTTATTTTATTTCAGGAACATATTTATTAATTTTGTTACAGTGCTGCCATCTGTTATAATTTGAGTTATCAATAGGTACAGATTTATAATATTTAATCCATATGTAGAGCTATTTTATCTATATATCCAGACTAGTTTTTAGTTTATGGCTTTAGACAATAAAAAACATGGACCTCAATATAATGCTTATAGATCTTTTGGAAGTAGAATAATTTTAACCAGAAATCACCTCTTACTCATTTTTTACACTGTCAAGCTACTAGCTTAAAATTTAAGAACACTTTAATGTTTTGAATCTAAATCAATTTATACCTGATTAATAATTGTATATCTCGATGTCTTCAGTTTTACTGCATTAATGCTTTAATTAATTAATTGTATCTTTTCTAAGGTATTAAAAATTTTAAACAGTACTAAATTGTATTATTTTTTCCCCTGAAGATTATTTTACTATAACATTCTAACTGTGTTATAATAAAAATTGAAAATTTAAGGTATAACAAAAATGAATTTTCATTTCTTATTATATTGTATATATTGAATAAAGAGCTTTGTGATGCCAGTGACCTGGTTTTAATCTAGTACATGTAACAATGGGAAAATTTTCAAGTTTCAAATAAGTGGTTTGTACATATTTATATAGATGGTACATAGCGTTAGCAATCTAATAATAAATAATAAATGATAAATTAGAAGTTATTCTTAGGGAGTAACAAACTTTATTAATATTATAAACATTTCTGAAAATCTGACAACTATAATAGGGTTATTTTCAAATGAGACATTCTTTATTTGTCAAATAATAATGACATGATGTAAAACACCTTCAAATAATTCTATAAGTACTATGATGTAATATCCCAAATAATTTTCTTGATAGGCTAATAGTAAAAGATTAAAAAATGAGCATATAATTTTTCTGTCTATACTGATTACATAAAAGATTGCTAAAGCAAAAGTCTTTTTTGCAGTTATAATGCCATACTAAATTAGTATGTGTTATTGTTTTGTCCATCATTAACAAATAAATGCTACAACCAAAACATATATTTATATGGTATTACTGATTTTAACTATTACTAACAATAAATTTTGGTGATTAAATTTGATATGTTCAAGATGTATGATATTATTACTTATATAATTAACATATAGGGTATATGAGCACAGACTTTCATATGAATCAAACCACCACTCACCACACTATCTCATATCACTGATACCCTTGAACACATATATGTCAAAAAGATAAATAATCACCAATATATGTATTTCATGCTAAACCAGCTATCATCAGTTGGTCCAGATTATAATTACCACACATATATGCAATAAGTGCTCAGATATATATTAAGATAGCCAATCTTCATACTTTAATGGACAGGTTTCAATACACCCTGAGGCCAAGAATCTCAGCCTCAGGGTGGCCTTTGAGCGTTCCACCATCAGATTTTAAATTGAATG
Source organism: Epiperipatus broadwayi (assembly GCA_028023455.1). Lineage (NCBI taxonomy): Eukaryota > Metazoa > Onychophora > Udeonychophora > Euonychophora > Peripatidae > Epiperipatus > Epiperipatus broadwayi. The sequence continues at coordinate 1,132,095 of JAQFVV010006361.1, read as the reverse complement.
GACGGTTGAAGAGTTGTGGTGTGGAGTGGATTGAAGCCTGTCCATTAAAGTATGAAGATTGGCTATCTTAATATATATGTGAGCAGTTATTACATATATGTGTGGAGATTATAATCTGGACCAACTGATGATTGTTGGTTTAGCATGAAATATGTATATTGGTGATTATTTATCTTTTCGACATATGTGTTCAAGTGTATCAGTGATATGAAATAGAGTGGTAAGTGGTTGGTAGTATGAAAGTCTCTGCTCATATACTCTATATATTACATATATTCATACACGTATATAATAAGGCTGTATTTCAGTTATTATATAATTAACATAAAATTGACTAATTTAAAATAATTTTCCGATCTAGCAATAATAGTTGCTTTTTACAAAAAAAAATTCCAGTAGTTTTAAAACAGAGAGCGTATAAGTTTATGTAAATAAACAATTGTGAAAGAGTATATTTCTCCAAACTAGGTATTTAAATTTTTACTAGTGCTTTTCTCTAAAGTGCAGTTTGTTCTATCAACACTGTTAGATCTTCATATATATATATATATAGCAAAACAACATATTTTCTTAAGGTAGAAAGCAAATATGAGCAAGATATATATATATAATAATCAAATATAGAATTGGATGTATATATTAGAAGCAAATATGAGCAAGAAATATATATCTATAATAATCAAAGATAGAATTGGATATATATACTAGTGGGCTTTGTCATAGTTTATATTCTATTTGCTTTATGTAATAAAATTCATTCAGACTATAATTGCACTCATTAATAACCAAAATTATTACATTGTTACATTTTCATTTACCATTGTCAAACTCCCTCCATTCACAACTTTGACGCCATCCATTTCAGATAAATACACTAATGATTATTACTAATCATTTTCGACACTAGAGATTATCTCTAGCACAGATATAAACTTTAAACCAAAATTATGTTTACTCTGCTACACACCAATACAGTCCGTTTTAAATTATAGATATACTATCTGAACAAATCAAACAGATAAGTAAAAGTGAATCAATATTTCACTTATTTGAAAAATAGATTTCTGTGAAATAAAACTGAAAATATTAAATAAATCAGGAATAATCTGAAAGGCTGTGTATTTATAGCTTTTAAAATGCTTAGTTCTCATAAGTACAGGCTTATTTATAGCATATAAACTATATGATTTGTTTATATCTCCAATAATAAAAACTATAATGTTTTAAAATTTTATTAGGCAGAATTACATTTTAACATAAACTATAATGCTGATCTAAGTTGGCAAACAAAACTTTTTATTCTTACATTGTAAATTTCTGCATTAATTTTTTTTTTAATTAAGCAGTTTTAAAATATCACAGTCTTGGACAAAGACTTCTCCAATAGATCTCCTAGACTAATTCTAAAAAAGAAAGAGTGCTCATCAAGCTTGACAATTACTATTATCTATTTTGTTTTATCTTTTAACTAGTGTTGACTATAGAATAATTGCCTAAAAAATGATTAAGCCTAATTGGATCCTAAAAAAAATAAAGTTTTACTTGAACTAGATATAAAACAGATGTGATATCATTATATTTTACAACCCTTTCCATTGCTATAGATATTAAATTTAAAATTATCAGATAAAGTAATTATTCTTAAAGTAGATTAAATATTGTCAAAATTATTATTTGTAATAAGTACCCTATATGTAATTTACTATTATTGTTGTTATTATTATTATTACTAGTACTATTATTATTAAAACAGGTAGAACTCTCTATAGGTATTACCACTCAGTGCAATATTAATATTATTATTTTACTAACACCATAAATAAATAAATAATTATAATGAGTCTACTTACCAAAATTTCCACTAATAAACAAAAATTGCTTACCTAAAAAAAAACAAAAAAGAAAGTATAAGTAACTAAATACAACCCATTTTTATTTAGATATTTATATAATATTAAATGCTATACATAGTATTTGACACCATATCCAAAAATAAATCTAACCACCTAATTTAATGAATTACATAATTGTTCTACCGACTTTGTATTTGTATATGTACCATCTTTATCTATGTCTCTTGTTAATTAGTACAGCATTCTGCATTGTTTTCTGCAGAAGTAAAATTCCAGACTTTGGAGATCAAAGTCCCTACATAAGACCTATGCTATGCTTGATCACTTAGATGTTCAAACATTTTATTAAATTCCTGAGCAATAAAATCATATAATTATTTATTAAATAATTGCCTACTACTTTTAATTACTAGATTCTGATAGATATCTTAAAAATGTTCAAACTAAAACTTTTCTAAGTCAAGATTGGAAAATTCACAAAGTGAGTAAGGATTCTGCAGATATTTAGTTCTTTGCTATGTGGGATGTTTAAATTGCTTACTGTCTTAGGTTGCACAAAAAACAAATATTTACTGAAAACAATTAAAAGAATGGAATAAATTATATATATTTTTTTACAATTAGAATTTTTATAACATAGTATATTTTTGGAAAAATAGAAAGAGCAACAACATTTTAAATATGTGTTTATCTCAGAATGGTTTGGCTCAATTACATATCAGAAGTGATACAGCAGGGAAAGTTGATTATCTAAAAATTATAATAGGTATTGTGAGGTTAAAAGCACATAAAACATTTATTTAAAATTATAAAATAGTGAGATAATTTTAAAATTCATTCACATCTGAATTGTAAAAATATCCAAAAGTCTTTGTAATGGCAATACTTTATAATTCTTAATAAATATCATTATCAAATAAATACAAGTTTTTTCTTATATAAAAAAAATTAATTGTTATAAAAATTCATCATATTAACTGCCCGATGTTCCATTTCACTTCTTTTGAGCAAATCAAATGCTTTGTTTGATATATACAACCATTTGGCCAAAGAATGAGTAATGTGTTGCCCAATTTTTGTAAATTACTAATACTTAAGAGTCTGTCTCTGGGCTAAAAATACAAGAGCTGAGTACACTAATCCGACCAATGTGAAACAAAAAATATATAGAAAAGTCAAAATATAGCATTTATTTGCTTGTTTACTTATAAAATAGATTTTATATATATATAATATTGTAGATATAATATATAATATATATATATATATATATATATATTGTACCCTTACTTCTCGATGTATAATATAATTTGAAATACGACTAGCTTAATTAAATTATAATGCTCAGTTAAAATTTGCATGTTTATCTTTAATATACTTTTATATTATCATATTCTACTTAAATTTATTATTAATTATCAAAATCAATATAATTCTATAGTATGTACTAATTAAATAAGTATTTATTAACATCATGAGACTGTGAAGTAAAGTTACAAAGTAATAAGTAGATTTACATTGAGTCAATATCTTCCAAACATATTGTCTCAATGGCATAAGAATACTATCACCTCCTTATTATCCTATTATTACCTCTACAGCATTCTTATGGCTTTTAAATAAAATAAGTTATCTTTAAAAGTAATAAATAAATAAATCTTAACTTTTATTAAAAAAATATAATTAAATAATCTCAGGTTCTTCTAATTATCTTAAGGTAATGATAACTCATGTAAATAAGTATGATATGGGATTTTATATCAAACTTAAATACACCTAACTTATTTTAATAATAATAATAATAATAATACTATTCTTAGGGTATAACTTAACCTTATCTATTCCTATTATATCATCAATCATTAAATAATAATAACATGTCTATCTTTTATTTTCATATAGTATCTTAATTTTAGAATAGATCAAAATCTTATAATTCAATAATCTGTGGCAATAAATAATATTGTACTCTTATAATATGCATTATAATTACCTTATGACCATAATAATATTATATGTTAATATCAATCAATTCTTATAAAATGATATCAAGAAAATATTGTGTTTATTTCTAAATAATAATAATAAATTCATATTGTGCAAATATTATGTTTGTTCAAATTATCTGTTGTCAAATGCTGTGGTGTAAAATAATGAACTCGACACACTTTTAAAAAACGAATTAAACAAATTTATTTACATTAACTTCAACTAAGAATTTATTTACAATATTTACAGTTCAAAATTAGGAAAACAAAGAAAATAAATAAGAAAATAATAATACAATATGTTTACACTGTTATTAATTCATACTCCTAATAAGTAATTATACATTCTTTAAAATGCTGTACTAATAACATTGAAGTATGTTTTCAAAACTTAGACTTTAAACAAATATCAGTGAACTTTAATTATTACACAGAAAAATTTATGTAAACAATATTTATGTAGCATATGTAAACAATTAAACTTTACTAATTAAATTGCTGCACCATTTAAGTATTATTGTTATTCGTTTCATAATGTACTAGCATGTGTTTACTTTAATATCAGCATTACTTTAATAGCATATATGTACAAATTAATGTATCTTTGTAATGTAATAAAAAATAACTGATTATAATTTTATATTTCATTTAATGCAATTCATGCTACATGTTTTACCAAATATGCATTACATATATGTACTGTTAAAACAATACTCAAATTATTCATCAATTTCAAATTCATAAAGCACTATATTAGATAAATTTTATGACTCTTTTCTGTGAAATTATTACTTTACTTTATGTGTTATTCTACTCCTTCTTAATAAACTTTTATCTACAAAACATCCTCTAAAACTTATTTAAAATTCCGGGAAAACAACCTTCAACTTTAAATAAATACTAATTATCCAAACTATTTATACTACGTCATCTATATTCAGTAAACCTTTAATTCAAACATAAACTTCTACATAAAACTTAACTTAATTTATCCAATAAAATAAAAAAAATAAAATATAGACTTTGAGATCTCTTCCTAACTTGAAATAAAATAATTACTTGTATGAATAATAAATATAATTCTAATACTCCAACATAATAATAATAAAAATAAAAATCAAAATTTATTTACGAAAGAATCATATAATTATTTCTAAGCTTCTTATGTAATGTTGTATCATATTTATATCATAAATTCAAATTATGCATATTTAAATAAAACTGTTACTGCCAATATAATGTGTGTATATTTTTAAAATACTTATACATCCATTCAACAATAACATATCATTTTGGTTGATCTAAAGAAAAAAACATATTAAATACATCAAAATTATTATTATTATGATACAATTTTTACCATCAATAATGATTTAATGTACAGTCCATCTTCCAATATTCTTCGGAATTACAGCTTCATAAAATAATTCACATTTACACTTACGATCATTCTTTAACATATTCCGTGTTATATTAATTATAAAATAAACTTATGCAATTAATCATTATATTATTTTTAGTTACTATTTTAAGAAATGTACCTATCTTATTTTTAATAGATTAATAATATTTAAATTTTATATTAGATAAATAAACAGAATTCATATTACGTAATTCCAGCGATGTTTTCTTTTTTACCATAATAGTTCTTTAATCCTAGGTATACATTCACTAAAACACCATTTCCGTTTTCCGGTCTATCACGTGGTTTTTTAAAAAGTTTATGAAAAATGAAAACGTTCTTTTAAAATAAAATAAAAGTTCCCCACAAGAAAATAAAATAAAATTAAAATAGTTTATAGGATCCTGATTTAGTTCTTTCCAAAATATTATTCAAAATTATTATTTTAATTTAGTCTATAGTTAATAAAAATTATCATTTAATTATTTTAATTAACTTGGACGTCCACATATTACTTGCACATTTCTTAACAAAATATCCAGGTAAGAATAAGCTTTTCATCTAAAACGACCAGCATTTAAATTATTTCAATATAATAATTTTATTATATTAAGATTTTTAGCTAATTATATTTTTCAATTTATTTGCCTTTTAAAATTGTCAACATTCAGTCTTTTAAACAGAAAGACTTAACAAGGCAAGTATTTTAAAACTACTTTTATTTCCAATATCTTAACTTAAGATATATATTTGGATTTATAGCTTGCAAAATACTTTCTTCATAAAGAAGTATTTTATTTTTTTAAAATATCTATTTTCTAATAGTTAATAACAATTAGCTTTTAAAATTATATACTGTCCAAAATACTACTTTTCTCCATCTTGTAATTTTCCAAACTAATCCAGCGTTTGTCATATTTCTAGTATAAAGTTTCCGATATATTTTCACTATATATGATGTTCCCATGACTATTTGCTTGTAAATTGAGCTTGATATAGAGACGATCGATAGGGAAAATTAAATTAACACTGCATGTCTATCATTTAAAACTTTTATAACTTATTTACAAGACACTCTTATAATTTTGAAAAAATGATTTTAAAAGCGTCTACAAAATTTACGTAGCTATTTTTAATAACAATTAACTTGAAAAATCAATCACAGAGTCCTCTCCTAACAATTGAACTGAGCTTTTATACCGGAAGAAACTTCCCATTTGATTGGTAGATTAAACAATCAACTTTGCTGGCTTATTTACATATTTTACCAACAACACAAAATTAAAAATAAATAATAGCTTATTTAATATTTAATATTTATTACATTATTAAATTTCTAAAATAATCTTTATCGTTTACTTAAATTTATTAAACACTTTTAAAATATACTCTTACTTGATTTTAATTTTAACTTTTATAAAATTATTTAAAATAAACTAAGTCTTTTTTATACGTTATATTTTTAAAGCAATACTTTTAAAAATCAGATTTAATACTCTACATTGATTTATCTTTATTTTATCTCGTGATAGCTCACATATTATTTATAAATTTTACAACATAATTTTAAAATAGTCTTGCAACTTTACTAAATAACTTCCAAGCATGTGTGTGTATATTTAACTAACATCTGTTTTTTTTTATAACACAAGAAACGCTTGTCATCGTCTAAAAATAAACTAACAATTGCATTTTTTAAAATAAATATTTTTTAAATAAATAAGATATTATAATAGATTTTAAAATAATTATCCAATATTATTAAAATCAAATATTAGTCTTTTATTTAAGTACTTACAATAATTAAAATATTTATATTCTTTTATAATATTATTTTATCAACAATAAACATATGTATTTAATCTTACTTGTCTTTTAAACACCTTTAGCTTTAAACACCTATTTATTAAATATATTAGTGCAGTATTGATTATGGCCATTTTTTCCAACTATATATTATAATCATCATCATTTAAAATGTCTCTCTCAATATCAGCACAATTTTACATATCAAATACTCATAGATTGCTTTAATTAAACCCTTTGAAATATTACCATAAGCAAAATTAACATCACATATTCAAATATAGTTTAAATTTAAAATTTTTAATAGATTAGCACAAAATTAAATGGTGACCCATACAAAAGGGCACAATATATATATATATATATATATATATATATTGCATTTATTTGCTTGTTTACTTATAAAATAGATTTTATATATATATAATATTGTAGAGCATAACTTAAAAATAATAACAAAACTCAATTATAATAATTAGTTGTTTATGTTTTCATATCATTCTTATTATTTATCTGACAAAATATAATGCTTAATTTTTATCTAAATATTTGTTATGTAATCCATTATGGGATTTCGATTTTATCACATTCAGAATCAGTTCTGGAAACTTGAAAAGTTGCCCAAATATCGAAACATATCCAAAGTTCTTTTTATTCTTGGTATTTTAAAACATATGTAAGTTAAACATTAAATGATTCAATTACTCCAATTTTACATTATTCATTTACTAAAAGTTTCAAATTAATATATTGTTTTAAAATTGCATCTAAGCTTATATGGTTTTTATTATTTTTATTATAAATTCATATTTTACAAATAAATATTTTAGACCATCTTTTCCATACTCTATGTTTAAATCATTTTTCATTCCAAAAAAGATCTGAAGCATTCCAATCATTATATCTCCTCTGGAAAGATAGTATAATAATCATAAAGCAGTTGAATAGATTTAAGAACTAGCAACAACTGGAATCTTAAACTGTTTGAAAGTCCCCACTCCAGCAGACTTTATCTAGATATTGCACTCTTAGTTCAGTACTTTTTATTTTTGCAAATTAATTGATGATAAATTAGACTTTTGCAAAATATTGTTTAATGCTAATAATTCCATAAATGCATTTTAAAGAAGTGACTCAATGTTGTAGGGTTTTAAAACAATATTTATTGGATCAGTGAATTCTTCAATTTAATCTGTGCAGTAACTTATTAAAATGTCACAATTTCTAACTAGGACATTTAGTATAAAATATATAAATAGTTATCCTATTTTATAGAGAAGCCTGAATAATATAACATCAGTTTCTGAAATACTAGCCAATTATTTAAGTTTTTCATTTCTTGTAAATGATCTACTAAATATTGTATATACTGTCCTTAAATAGGTTTCAATATCCTTAATAAATAAAACCTGTTTCCATGCATTATCTATTCCAGAGACCTTCCCATTGAACCACACTATGCTGTTAAACCAAATATCTTGTAGACAAATAGTCATATGATTTGTCTTCTCTAACATTGCAGAGGTAAACAACCATTTTTTGTAAATAAAAGTTATTTTCTATGAAACTTTTTTTATCTCTATTTCAATAGAATAAATATAACATGCAATAAACTTAATAATGTTGACACATTTTGTCTGATAGCTGGATTATATATATATATATATATATATATATATATATATATATATATATATATATATATATATATATATATATATATATATATATATATATATATATATAAACTACCCCAAATCCAAAATTAAACCAGACCAGCATAAAAATAATATTAAAACACAACCCTAAGGTTTCACTGCTACAAGCAGACTTCTCAAGTGTAAAGAACTACAAAAACTGCACAATATATATAATATTAAAAACTATCCACAAATCCATTCACTTCCCATCCATCCTTAATATTAAAATAACTCTTAAATATGTATTTTACTTATAAAGGTAATTTTTATAAGATTAAGGAAGGGTGGATAATAGGTTATATTATTTCTCCTTTAGTATGTTCAGTTTATATTAGTTTTATGGAAGAGGAAATTATTATTAAAAAGAATTGTTTATATGTAAAATTATTTGTCAGATATGTTGATGATTGTTTATTTGTAGTTGAGAATGATAAATTGAAGGAATTTGTAAATGAGTTTAATTGTTGTGATCCTTCCATAAAATTTGTGTTAGAAGGAAGGGGGTTAGATTATGGTAAGTTAATTTTTTTAGATCTTTTGGTGATTAGAAATGCAGCAACTAATTGTTTATTGTGCAGTCATTTAGTTAAAAGTAAAGAATTAAGATCTATAATTAAATCTGATAACTATCAGTCTGTCTCTCATAAAGTAGCTGCTTTAAGGAATTATTGTCATAGAAATATTAAATTAAATAATTCTAGTGGGTTAGCTTTGTTTCAGAAATATCAATTTTATAAAGATTACTTGAGTGTTGGATACTCTGATAAATTTGTTAAATGTATTTTATTTAATAGTAATATTTGAAAGGATGTAAAGGTTAAAGAAAAATATGATTTTATTTCTTTGCCATTTAAATTGTCTTCTTATAAAATTGTGTGTAGAAATAGTAAATTGTTTGGAAATAAGAAAATTTCTTGGAAAAGGGGTGTTACATTGAATAATTTATTAAATAATACAAAAGAAGTTTTATATAGAAAGACTATTCCTGGTTAGTATATTTTATTCCTTGTTTATTTTGTAAGAAGGCTTACATAGGACAGAGTAGTTTGAGTTTAAATGAAAGAATAGAGGTTCAGAAAAGTAGAGTTAAAAATAGATATCTTAGTTCTGCTTTGTATGTCCATGAAAAAGATACAGGCCACACTATTGATTTTGATGAAGCTAAGATTGTCTTCTTTGAGAGAAATGAAATCAAAAGAAGAATTAAAGAGTCTTTATTATTGAAAATTTATTATTCTGAAGCAATTAACTTATTTAAGAGTTCTTTTAATATTAAGGGTGGATGGGAAGTGAATGGATTTGTGGGTAGTTTTTAATATTATATATATTGTGTATTTTTTGTAGTTCTTTACACTTGAGAAGTCTGCTTGTAGTAGTGAAACCTTAGGTTGTGTTTTAATATTATTTTTATGCTGGTCTGGTTTAATTTTGGATTTGGGGTAGTTTTGATTTTATATTGACTAGTTTAGCTTTATGCTTGTAATGTTTATATATATATATATATATATATATATATATATATATATATATATATATATATATATATATATATATATATATATATATATATATATATATATATATTGTTGACTGTTGATAAAAACATGGATGCAGTAAATATATATATATATATTTACTGTATCCATGTTTTTATCAACAGTCAACAATGAAGTGAAGATGTTTGAACTATAGAAATAACCTTCATATGATTACATTTATACTTTATTTAAATTCAAAGGAATTATTCTTGCTACACCATGATTCAGAATATTAAAATATTTTCTTACATAATCATATATAGATTACACAGAAAGCTTTGACAAATTGACAGTAATTGCTAGGATACCATTATATCGGAATTTTAATCATGTTTTTGTCCATTTTTTTGCATTCAGTTTTTTCTAATCTAAGAATACTATCTTCTGGATTTTCAATTAAAATTTTCAAAATTCTTCCATTGATTTTATTTTAGATGTCAATAACTAAATGTGAATAAAACTCTTTGACTTAAATATTACTTTAAATAGTCTTATTTTCTGATAGGTCAATTTTTTAGCAGTTGTAATTTCACCTTTTAAATTTAGCTGACAGCAAATTTTATATATGACATCATCGGTATTTCTTCAATAACTAAAACACTCCTATGTTTAATACAGTATTTATCATTTTTGATGATGATGGTATTTCAATTTCAACTGATCAGGAAAGCAATTCATATTTAAATTCTTATTTTTTTATTTTTAGATTGACTTGACAAAAAATAGCTTGACTTAGGCTTAAAATAAAATAATTATTAAAAAAATTATAATAATAAAAAAGTTTCATAGCATCCAAACATTCTTCTGTGAGAATGACCAATAGAGGAAATACAGTGTTCAATCATTATAATAGTACTAGAATCTACCTTTACTTGTTTTGGGTGGGACACAACACTATTAAATTGAAATTCCTATAATAATCTCACATTGTATGTACAAATCAATTCTATTTATACATCTTTTTTATTACAATTATTAATCTGGATTCAATTCTGTATTAAACAAAAAAAAGACAAATGGTTGAATTCTTCCAATACTGAAATGTCGGGAGAGTTCATAAGCTGCTAAGAAGTACACAGGATTTTAAAATTGTATGCAATTACACACTAAGCATCTAAAAGAGACTATTTCTTAGGAGTATCTTTTTACTTTTAATTTGCAAAAGTTATTGAAGTAATATGATTTCTTATTTTCCTAAAGATTTGTGATGATATTTTAGTTGCATTTATATATTGAACTACTTCCATTCTAATAGAATGTCTTTAGAAAAAAATAACTTTATTTAAATATTACAATTACATTCATTTGCTAATAATAGAACACACATTAATATATGCAAACCATTTTGAGATGGACCAATGACAGTACTAGCATGGGAATTGAATCTGGGTCCTTAGATTCTTGAATATTAAATTTTAAGATAATGCTCTAACCAACTGAGCCAACCTACCAAAGACAACACCCAGTAGAAATTTCATGTACTTATCTATGAAATTTCTTATTTCACCACTTTTTTCTAAAAGCAAAGTTGATTAGTGATTTCCGTACATGTATAGTCACACTAGATTGACTTATAGGCTTATTTGCCATTGTTATATAAGAAGATTTCTTGAATTTTCTTTAACTTTTTCTCTCTATCCAATATTTTTGCATTTTCTCAATGGAACATATGTTCATTGGTACAAACAATTTTTCTAAAAAGTCATTCAATACTTAATATTAGATGATAGAAATAGACCAATATGTAAATACAAATGAAATAACTCCTGTCTCAATTTATTGATTAGCACAAGTAATACTGATTTCTGAATGAATACAAGTGAACCTACTATTTAAATACATTGTCAAAATCTTTGAATAATGATTTATCAATACCAGTCAATTACTGGATTGTTTATTCTTTTTTTTCTCTGATTATGTCATTCATAACCACACTATTATTAAATTTTAGCTATACATTTTTCTGCCTATTTTATAGCTTATTATAATTTGTTTTCTATGGCTTGCTTATCTTTTTTAAAATTCTACTGACTTATCTCAAATATTTTATGAGTGAAATCAAGCTATGATTTTCTTATTGATGAGTAGATGAGTAAAAAAATCGCTGCTTTAGTTATTTGCATATTTTGGTTCTAGTCAGTTATATTTAATCTTATTATTTCAATTAATTTTTTGTATTAAAATTAAGTTATAGTATTTATATTGTTTTAGAAACATTTTATTTAATATAAATTGTATAAATATAAAGTAAATTATTTAAATATAAATATATTTATAAAGTAGAAATATTTTTGAAAACATCAACATCTGGAAAAGTTCATGAGAATAAAGTTAAAGATTAGAATATCTATTTCAACAATACTAAATTTAACTGAAATCTTTACATGGGTAAATATTAGCAAATACTGCAAGGTAAGATCAAATAACAAAAAGTGTAAATGATTTTCAAAACCAGACTGGGATTTTAAAAAGATTTATTGCATTGAAATATCTATCACACAATACAGATGGAAAAATTATTTTATAATACTGATAAATAGTGACATAAATTCACTTCATTTTCTTAAATATTTTTACTGACAAACTGAAAGATGTGGTAAATACCATATTGTTTAAGTGATGTAGGATAATCATTAAATATTTCCAAAATTTTAATTTTTTTAGAGTTTAATTATAGAATATTCAGAAATGTATCATATTACTTTCATAATATTTCAAAGAGAAACAAAAATATATTCATTGTAACTTTCATATGGTTAAACAAATAGAATTAATATTAAAGCTAAATCAATTATTACGATAGTGTTATTAAATCAATACTATATTAATTATAAGCATTTAATTTTTTGATATTTATTTATGATTATTATTTTTAAATTTTTAAAATTTTCAACCATATCTACTTATTGAAATAGGTAATATGATTTTTATACAATGTTTAATTTTCTTTTTAATTATAAATAAGTTTTTTTTGCAGTAATATAGCAACAAAATAATGATTATAAATGAATAATATAATTTCTAAATGGTTTCATAAGAATTTGTGAGGAAAATAAAGCAGGTAACAATAAACATTCATTAAATGAGGTTAGCATTAAACAATATCTTAATCAAAAACCTTAATAAATAAATAAATCAGTACATAAAATGAATTATGATTTCTATTAGTCATTAAATCACAAATGTTTTTATTTATGATCAATCTGTTTTCATTAAGTTTGCTCCATCTTAGTTTCAATCTCTCTTTCAAAGGAGATGACAAAGATGATATTAGTAACTAATGGGAACACATCTATTCAGAAGTTCAAGTATTCTGTTTCCGCAATTTTTAAGAATGTAGCCTTCATAAAAATATTAAAGCTATAGAATTTAACTCATTGGTTACCATTTTAATACATTGCTTTATCTAAATTTTATTCAAAAACAAATGTAATGTACATAATGTTCAAAAATGTATTGAATGGAAATCCATGCTTTTACAATAATCAAAAATTATTAATCAATAAATGAAGGAGGATGAGGATGAGGAGGAGGAAAAGGAGGAAAAGAAGAAGCAAAAATGAGAGAAAAAAGAATTTAATTTTTATTTTATACAAGAATGACCTTTTAGATACATGGTGAAATTAATCTCCCAGTTGAAATAAAAGCAATAATAATTTATAATTTAATCCCAACATCTTTTTTCTTCTCTCCATGATAATTAAATCTAAATTTCCTCACTTCATTAATATCAAAATTATTTACTTGTACTATATAATTCTTAATATTTAGAAGCTAACATATATATATTAAAAATAAGACATATAAGCAAACTACCACAGATGATATTCAAATGTTAATTTTTGATTACAGTATCCCATTGACAGAGCACAATCCTGTTACTAATTGTCTCTCTTTTCTTTATAAGGAACAATCATGTATCTGCACATAAACCATAATTATATATATATATATATATATATATATATATATATTATGGTTTATTATATATATATATATATATATATATATATATATATATATATATATATATATAATAAAACGTTTTATAGAATAAATAAAATCTGTGAATGTCATAATTCTTATGAGATAAAAACTTGTTCACACAATGAAGTGAATGTTGCTTTACATTAATGGTTTAGAAAATATATCCTAACTTTTCTTCTAACATCAAGGAAAATTATAAATAAGGTAGTAACTATTTTGATACATAAATATATTGATAATATATAAACACTTTTTTAAAGTCAATGTCTGCATACGAATATAAAACAATAAAAATAAAAACATTTTAAAAATTTATATATATATTAAAGTATTTGTCAAAACACTTTTTAACTGTCAGTTCCATTTATAACTGCATCAATAAAAGTCTGAAAAATTCTTAGTGAATATAAACAAAACATTTATAACATAAAAACATATCTTGAAAGACTCTTGTCACAAATGCAACAAGTTTTGTAATTAGATTTTTTTTAGAAACATTCTGTTTTGTAAACGAAATTATAATGTATTTTTTAAATAATGATTTTTTTTTGCTAATATTCATCAAACAGGTCTTTAAATTAGAGTAATATTTTAAATAAAGGCATAATCCATTGTTGGTGATGCTAAAACTCTTATGATGATGCTAAAATTACTAAAACAGGCAAAACTCTCTACGTATTGCTATTCAGTGCAACCCAGAGTAATCAAAGGTTGCCAGAAGGCTTTTGCATCTAGTGCCTACTCATCAAATATCCCCAGACTAGTTTCTAGCTTTTGGCTTTCATCAGTGAGGAACCTTAGACTGAGAGCACTGCACCTAGATCTTATGATCTAATGCAACCCTCCAGCAGACCTTTTATTTCTACTTAACTACAAAACTATGAGTCTTAACATTGACAATGCTAACATTGACAATGTGACTGTGTTTTAAAACTTGTGACACATTAATGGACAATAATTGGATACTATCAGTTAAAAAAACTATTACTTAATGATGAAAAATAAAGAATTATATTTGAATTAGTCTGTATAAAACCTAATTTAAAACAATTAATCTTTAGCATTAGTCTTAATAACATATTTGGTAGTTAAAACGTTACTTTTCTGCACACCAAATATTTGGGGAAAAGGGGGGGTGCATTTTTATAGCATTTGTATGAAATATTTATATAAGACATGTGTAAACTCAGGGTAATCAATCTATCTTAAAAATTGAACTAGTATAATCAAACGTTCAATGACTTTTGATAGGGCAGTGAATTATTATGAAATATTTGTTAACACTATGCAGATACATTACCAAATATTTTTGAATAAAACATAACTATAATTGGGATAGTTAGTATTATTAGCTGTTATTGTAATAAATTTATTAAAATAACAATGAAAATGAAAACAAGTTTAAATTAAAGTCCATCCTTTTTGCTGATATCTGCACTGTATCTTGTTTCTATCGCACAACTTGAATCAATAAATTTATGGAAATGTAATTAAATTCTTACCTGATTTGAATACATGTTGATATTAATTAAATAAAAGTCAATGTATTAAAACTGTAAATTCATAAATTCTATACTATATTTTTATATATAAACACACATATAATATTTATAGAATAGTTAAGGGAGCTATATATAGAATTGTTATTTTACCTAATTTACTGTAGGAAAATGATACTTGTGTACCATGCAATATAAAAGGTATTAAAAAGTTTACATTTATAAATGTTCCATAATATTGAATTACAATGGCATGATCACCAAAATCAAACAATGTGTCCTTCTACTCACTGGGTATGATGTCATAAAGTTCATTTTTGTTAAATCATACTTTTGTTATATTGGATATATAAAACAACTGAACAATGAATGACTTTTTAAAAGGATATATTATGGTGAATTGATCATGATCTACATGGGAGATATAAATTCCTTATTATTATAGGAATGTAAAAATGTGAGATGTTGATAGTTTCTGTTGGAAAGATATGGCAAAAATATTACAATGATCAGCCAATGTATGACTAAGTAATTTGAATTTATGTTAATTGATTAGACACCACCTGACATTACACATTAGGACATAATCTGGCATATTTATGTATTTAAACAATATTTGCATTAATGTGATGATGATAACCAATATACAGCCTCCCATTTGAAATACCTGGCAAGATCATAAAAAACATAAGTTTGTTCTGATTAATGAACATGAAATAAATATGTAGGCCAGATAATATTACAAATAAAGATGGTAACACATTATTGAAACCAATAACAAAATTATAGTTCATTACAAAATATAATTGTCAGTTAAAATACATTTTTTTACAAAACAAAAACATTCTTTAATCTTATATATATATATATATATATATATATATAGATTAAAGAATGTTTTTGTATATGTGTGTGTGTGTGTGTGTGTGTGTGTGTGTAATTGTTTTAGTTCACATGTATGTAGGAAAACAATAATTATTTTTTATTACAAAAAAAAAAACGACCAATAATTATTTATGAAGTGTTCAAGATTTCATTGATTAATTTAAACATTAATCTTCACTTACACATTGATATGGTTTTATGACCAAGTACATTTGCTGTACAGCAAACCCCTGATCTCTAATATTATATTATATATATATATATATATATATATATATATATATATATATATATATATATATATATATATATATATATATATATATATATATAATTACAACTATATGCATGAAATAACCCATACATATAAGACATCTATTTAACTCATAAGTTTTTTAGCATAGACATATGCATATATCTAATATGGAATAAATACAATTGCTACACCTTTTTACCAAAGTATCATTAGGAATGGCAACTTGAAGTCCAAATTCCAATTTAATAAAACAACAATTTCACTACAAAGATGATTCTTTAAAATCTGAATTCTAATTTAATGAAACAAATTCTGAATGAATTTTCTTATATAGATTCAGTAATATTTCAATGATTCAACAGTGAACAAATAGCAGCATATACTTATAAGTTCACTTAATAAAATCTAATTTACAGCAATTGAAAAAAGGACTAATTGTACATAAACTTGATTGATTCATTTAAATCAGTAACTTAAAAATATCCATAAGTATTCTTTATATTATTTAACATTCGGATGCTTTAACAGTGTGGATACAATAAATATTACATATTTGCTTATTTTCTAACTGAAAATTTATTTATTTTTATTACAAAATAAAATTTTAGTTAACATGTATATTAAAGATTTTAAAGTGAATTTTGATTTTAAAATGCAAATAAAATAATTTGCAAAAGTTTAACCTCAAATGCTGCATTTTTTTAAAAAAAAAACCAAAACATTTCCTTCATAAAGTTTGTTAGGATTAATATACTAAAATAAACTTAAAATGATTAAGGTAAAGTCTAAATAGTTTTTATTTTCAACTTACAAAGCAAGTATATAGTTATTGCTTATTTCTTCATGATGGCAAGTATTAAACAATTTTTAAATGCTCATAATATCCTATAACAATCTCCAGTTTTAAATTATGAATTAAGCATTATTTATTTATTTAAAAACAGAATGTTGATTTCTCAGATGTCCAGAAAAGATTAGCATTTGGCATTTTTTTCTCCTTTTACTCAGTCAGTATAATGAAGGTCCTATATAGCTTGAATAAAATGAGAATGCACAATGATTGGTTTTAAAAAAAATGACTATATAAGTTTCTCTTTTTGTTTTTGAATACGTGATCTTGTTTTTCACAGACTTTGATAATTTTGTTTTTGAGATCTTTATGCCCATTTTATTTTAACTATAAAATTTTGAAAATCACTTTCATTCTTTAATTGAATGAACTTGCAAAACACTGATAAATTTCCTGATTTTTTTTTTTTTGTTTTCAAATCTCTTATAAAACTGTTTAAATTTTTTTTCACTAATTGTTTAAAATCTATTTTTTTTATAACTGAGTTGTTTTGCAATAAATTCTTCGATAAGAGAATTTTATTATATTTTACTGGTTTCACTTAAATTTAAATATTTTTTTACAACCCTATTACATTTTTTAATATGACAATTAATAATTTATACATTTGAATATTGCTTATTATTAGAACATTATATATTTTTTAAACTTTTGAATGCTATATTTATTAACATCCTCACAACTCTGATAAATCATTTCTCAACCATATAAAACTGCATATGGGCAACACTGAAATGAGTAAGTTGTTATTTATTTTAATATAATGCAGTGGATTACAATTATTCATGATAATGAAGTACTTCACAAAGAAAGGCTTTCTGCTGAATAATATAAAAGAGAGCATCATATGTAAGTAAACAAAAACACAGATTAGTGTGTTCTATATGCAGACATATTTGTGATTCACAGATTGGTTTATATAGTCATTGAAAACTTCCTTTTTAAAGCAGTTTTTTCAGCCATTTATTTTCTTGAAGGTGTAACAGCAGGATTCTTTTATAAATTGGTACTATATGTAGCTATGTAATAATTATATATGCATACACTATAAGAATTATTATTCAAGTCAAAGTTTTAAGGGATATTTGAATAAATTTGCAACTAATATTCTCTCATATAATCTATAATAAGATGAAAAATGAATTTGCTTTCATCTTAGCCTCTACATTCTTATATCAATAGTAGATGAACCTGATATATCATAGAAGTGAAATATAACATTAAGAATAATTTTAGAAAAACCTTAATATAACTACTTCACAGTTCTTGGAAACTAGATAGAAGTGGGTTTAGTTTTTGTTCATTAATGACAGAGCATGATTTTCAAGCATATTAAGAGGACTCTAGAAAGTCTGACTTGTAATGATATGATTATATTATGTGCATTTGAATTTTTTTTAGTTTATATATACATATTGTATATTCTCAGTGTTACATATTTAATAACTGTTTGTTTATGAGAATATTAAAATTATTAGAAATATATATTGTCATGCATGATGTAATTTTGAAAAATATACTTTTAATAATGTTCAAAATAACCCATTATTTTGCAAGAGTAATCTTCTTTTTCCATTTTTATATTGGACTATTTCCATCATCTAAGAGGAGTATTGAATGTCTTTTTAAAAAATATAACTTTATATAAATATTCCAAATACATTCAATTGTTAGTAATAGCACAACAAACAGGTTAGTATATGCCCAAACATCTTGAAAGGTATTATTCTCCTCTTTTTTTCAGGAGTTTCTGGCCTACCTGAAGAAGAGGGGAGAATAATACCTCTTGAAATGTTGTGCATATTTTAACTTGTTTGATGTGCTATTACTAGCAGTTGAATGTATTTGGAATATTTAAATAGAGTTAATTTTTTTCTAAAGATATTCAATACTAATATTAAATGATGGAAATAATCCAATATAAAAATACAACTAGCACACCATTATCACAAACCTTTAATAAAACAGTAATCTTCTTTATTTGGATTTTTTCTTCCAAGTTTTAATTTTTTTCTATAGATGTACTTTTATATCAGTACCTTTGCTGAATTATAACCTTTATTGGTTTAATTTTATTCATTTTTCTGTTAACAATTTTGCTAGTTTTCAGTTTTTTTATAGCTCTTTTACTGTTATGTGACATTGATTTAGGGATCTACTTTATCTTGAAGGACAGATAGCGGGTAAATTAAAAAATGTTATAAGTATTATATTTATTTTTCCACCAGCAATTATATTTTTTAGAGCAGATCTTGACTTGATTAAAGTTTGCATTAGTAAATCATAAGTATATGTATTCAATAAATAAGTATTATAATGGGAATTAAAAATAGTAATAATAATTTACGGGTTTCCAAGGATAGCTGAAGATATTTCACCAGTTAACTTTTTTATTTTACTATCATTTTTATCAGTTCTTTAGGGAACTTGTTTTTTTTTTTTATCTTTTAAATATTTAATATTTTTTCATATAACAATTTGTGTTGACTGAAATTGAAAACATTGATAGATATTTTTACAAAAATATGCTGAATTGTTTATTCGAGGATGGCTTGTTTTTCAATCAATTTTTTATTAATGACTCTTATAATTAATAAAATTGGATACGACAGAAAAATAACTTATTAAAGTGGAAAATTGGATATTATAAAATGAATTTTTGTTTTGTTATAATATT
Source organism: Epiperipatus broadwayi (assembly GCA_028023455.1). NCBI lineage: Eukaryota > Metazoa > Onychophora > Udeonychophora > Euonychophora > Peripatidae > Epiperipatus > Epiperipatus broadwayi. The sequence continues at coordinate 1,111,654 of JAQFVV010006361.1, read as the reverse complement.
TTTTTTTAATAAATAATACATATAAGGATGATTTTAAGACTTAAACTTCAATTTAATAAACTAAAATGATATTTAAAATGAAAATGTTGTTTAAAGATAGATAAAGAGAGTGTACTTGTGACTAATTAGTTATTAAAAATTGTGTTTGAGATACTCATAAAAATTCCACATTAAAGAGTAGCTTTTATTTAAATTATAATATCTATTTATTCAATTTCACTATAAACATTAATTTTAATTATCATTGCTTTATAATATTTCAATTATCGCGCAATCAGGTTATTTATTGAAAACAATTTGAATTCTCATATCTATGAAAATTTCAATTAAAACATTCTAAATTAATTGTTTAAGTAGTAAAATATTTTTTATATACTGACATAAATTAATGATTTCTCATATAAGCACATACATACTATATACTTGACAATATTAGAGATTTTATTTTACAATATGACATTTCATAACTTTGATTGGTGTATAAAGTTAGACACTTGTAATGTATCACATATAAAATCTTTTATTTTATTCTGTTTTTTATTTATTGCATAAATATTATGTTTTTTTTCTGGCTTGTATCTCTACCTACCATTGCACATAATGATGACATGCATAGAGTTATATAATAATAGTTTGGTTTATAAAAAATAATAAAATTATTAAAATTTTTGCCCTTCCAAATGACAGCGATAGGTGTGCTAATTAACTATAATGGACTTTTCGTTATATTTTATCTTTTACAATTTTAAAATAAAATAGATAAAATCTTATTAATATAAATAAGATTCAAAAACATTCTAATGTATGATTAGTGAATATTAGAGACTGGCACGGATGATGAAATAGGATCTTCTGAAAATGTTTCCATAAACCTTGTAATATATAAGTAACTTATATTTTTTTACTAAATTAATAGAGGGTGCTTAATTAATCTCATCTTACTGAAATGAAATATAGTTTTCATTCTGCGATTTGTTCAAGAGAACAATAAGATACTGATCACTTCATCTTCATTTGTAGGATAACAAAATAATCCAATGATTTCTATATAAACGATACCAAATCTTCATGAAATGAAGATTTCAAAAGAAAATTCTGCCAGTTTGATTAAGCAAAAAAAAAAAAGATTTTGTTCTCGTCAATGGTAGATTGCAGAAGACTTATCTTCTTGGATAGAAATAAATGATTTATTTAAAGAAGTCCCCTTTTTTTCCATATGTCATAGCATCGGTTGGGAGGTGAACCCACAACAACCGTCTGCAACCAACCGCTTGCTTGCAAGGCTGCTGCACTGACCTCTCGGCTAACAACTAATACTGTATCAAGCAAAAAGGAAACATTTAATTACGATCAGTGGAAGATTGCAAATGTTTTCCATACAGTTCTTAAATGAATGAGTAAAATCATTATTTCTTGATAAGATTTTTTAAAATAAACAAATTTGTTTTTTAACAAATGTTATAACATATATATAATAAAAGATATAAATGAATATTTGGATAATAAAGTAATATTTTTCATCAATATTTTTATTAACTTTCTTTTTCTTTATATAAACAATACAAAAATGATGCACATCTTCACGAAGATTCATCAATTGCTTACAATGACCTATTTTTTACATTTGAAAGTCATTGTTTAATAATCAATATATATATATGTTAATTGACATGAAAATATATAATATAAAGAAAGTTTATTGTTTATATATAATATGATAAACTACTATTAACTTAAATATTACAAAACTAAACATTTTTTTTTCAAATAAATAGATTTTAATGATGCAATCTGAAATACGAGAAACATTTATACGGGAGAGTTCAATTTAAAATACGATCTCCTGCGAAATCTAATTCGAGAATGATGTTGAGAGAAATGACGAAGTGAAAAGATTTCACTTCCATTAGTACGTAAACTGTTTACTAACAAACAGTATAATTATTTTAAATGTTATCATTTTAGTTCTGAAGATTTTTCTTTCTACCATAGACAGAATTTTTTAAGGAAAAATTGTGACTGAAGAATAAATAAAACTTTAAGCTCAAACAAAACCTTAAAAATATCATTAAAAATATTAAGCAACAAAATATGCAAAGTCTCATATATATTTAAGTACAAGATTACAGTAAAAGATTTAGCAGCTTTCTCAAAACTATTTTATACTAATAAATTAATCAATAAAACTATAGAGGAGAGAGACATAATTCTTCTGCACACATCAGTGGAGTAGACCATATTGATGGGTCAATAGGCAAGTTAATCTCATCAGCTGAGCACGAACCCGCAGAAGGTGTGAAACGGATAATTCTTGAGACAACTTAACAACAAATAAAGTGCTGCTACTACAAAATCTGATAAATCGTGATATTTATAAGACGGAAAACAAGCTACAGAAGATATTAATTATACAAACTTTTACTAATCATTTACGAATTTGCTTTCATTTCATTATAATACAATTTTATTCATAGAATCATTTACAAGCGAATGCCAAAATCAAATATTTTTTTTGAAATCTTGTTAGTTAATATATATAACAAAATGGTAATCATGTAATTTTTTACACTAAATAATTTGTGATTTGGATAATATATAGTTTTAGCAAGTATGCAGGAGATGAAATAACCTGTAACCACGCCAGAGTATCACATAAATTCTGATGTTAATAGATGTTATCTGATTATTTTATTTTATGGTGTGAAATTTATAAACTTGTCATTATAATTTAATGTATATAAATCAGTCTAATACATTGAACACATACTGTAAATAACAAAAAAATTCTATTCAATTTACTATTTTACATATCTTGTCACATGATTAGCTGGGAAATAGTTATTTCTATTTCAATTACAAATATTTAAAAGTAAGATTATTTATTAAATATATAATTAATAATTACACATAATTACATAATATATTCTCAGAATTCTTTTGCAGGCATAACTTAAATAGGTCAATCGTATTCAATGTAAAATAGACCAATCCTTACATTAAATAATTATATTCAGATTATATATATTTCAAAACCCCCCCCCGGCTGACCGAAAGGCGTCGAGTTAAAAATTGCCTTTGCCCAGGTCTGCTCAGGTGCGGTTTTAAAACTTTAGTTCTAGCCTTTCTCAAAGTATATATTAAATATTTAGAACAATAAAATAAAGAGCCCTCGTAATTAACCCAAATAGTTTTTATTACCCTTTAATTGAGTTATTTTTTTGTTTTACTTATTTTTTAAAATTTAAATTACATTTTAAATAGTCCCGTGGATTTTAAATTTTTTCTTTAGCGTCGGCTGTCTCTTTTTCCTAAACTTATCAAAACTTCTTCATCCGCAAGTTTGGCACCCATCGTCCGATGGCTGCTGGTGAAATCGTGCGGGTTTTTGGGAATGTCCGGTCGGGCGCTATTTTGGGGGTTGTTTAATCCTGCCGGGGGGGTCTGTGTCTCTGCCTTTTCCGTATTCTTGTCTCGTCAACTTTCCATTACTTATATAATTTATATATCTCTCCCAGCCTCACAAACCAAACAAATACCAATTAACCGTTAAATTAACATTTAAACATTTTATCTTTATCCATGCTTCTCCCCCTTTAATTTATTTAGTTAAAATACCCAAAAATACGAAATTTGTACCACTAAAATATCATATTGTTTGCTTTTTAGTCGTAGGTTCTTTTTTCGTATTCTCTTTAGGAAGTTTAGTTGTTTTGTTTATAGTTGGAGTTCTCTTCGTGTCTTTCTTTTGCCTCTTTGAATAATTTGGCGGCCGGTGTTATTTTTGTTCCCGTGAATCTGCTATAGTGTTTTTCCTAGTATTTCTATTTTGGTTTTTTTTTTTTGTCTCTTTCTGGTCTTGGTTCTCTATCCTTCTGTTTCGTTTGCCTTTGGTTCCTTCTTCCTTCTTCTGCCTTTTTTCTCCGTTGTTTTGCCTTTATTATAGCTCTTTCCTTTTAGCTATAGAATCACTTTTTCTTTTTAATATCTCTTTTTCTTTCTTTTTACAAAAATTTTTTTTTTTTTTTTAAATTTTTGTTGTCCTTCTTTATAGTTACTTTTATTAGTTGTTTTTTTCTTTTAATAAATCATTTTTTTTATGTCTTTATTTTATTAAAAGGGGGTATTAACATATATATATATATATATATATATATTTATGGATATTTGGTATTCCTTAAAATTAAAGATTGAAGAAAATTATCGGTTATATTTAAATAATTGTTTAATCCCTCCGCTATACTAAAAATAAATCTGTAAGCTGCCTTCTTTTATTTTTTTTAGGTTGTGTGAACAATCAAAATATATATAGAAACTAGGTTAAATTCAATATACCTCTACGAATTTCTAAATATATAATGAATATATGTGTGGCCTCAAACCAATATAATGAAATATGAATTTTTTTTATTTAATTATTATTTCTATATTGGTAAAGAAATAGTATATTTCCTTTTAAATAATTACGGCATTTATAAAATTCTCTTTTTTTTGTTATAGTTCACTTTAAATATATTGTGTTTAAATATAAATCAAAGAATATATATGATATATGTATAGTATATATAGATTAATATATAAGTTTTTGCCTACCTTATAATATAAATATACTTCATATATACTTCACCAATTACTTTTAATTTTTAAATTATTTAAGATATTGTCTGAACTTTGTTATACGTTTATATTATTATAAAAGTGTAATGTTATTTATTACGTTATATTTTATAATGAAAAATAAAATAAAAAAAAAAATATCATCTCAAAAATATATTTATACATATAAAATTCTTTACTACCTTTTTAAAAGTTCCTTAGTTAGTTTTCCTTTAAAATTAATTTACTCATGAGTTATTTCTTTATCTGTTTACTATTATTATTAGAATGATTCTGTGAAGGTGAAGAAACTATTATGTTAAAGAAAATTGTTAATTCCTAGACATATATTTTATCCTTTCAAAATTTCCTTCATTAAAAAAAATAAATAAAAAATTAAATATTAAATAGATGTCAATTCCAATTACTTCAGATTATGATTAAATTGGATTATACATTTAAGATAGTATATCAAGTTTCAACTCAGAGAGAAATTTATACATTAATTTTTTATTTAGTTGTTCCATTGAAAATTGTTTGGGTAAATAAAGCGATGATGAGCCTCTGGCTGGATTCTTGATTAACCTGCATAATTTATGTATTTACATAAATATATATATTATTTCAGTATTTTGAAGAATATAAATTTTATAAATAAAGTAAATAAAATTTTATTTTTCAGTTGTTTGTTTATCTATTAATAATAATATATTATAATAATCTTCTTTTGTTGTTGTTGTTATGGAGAGATACTATTTTAAAACTCATGTTATATATGTTCTCTTTTAAAAAATTAACATTAAAATAAAAATAAAATATAATATATATATATATAAAATATTAAATTGAAAATTTGATATCTTTAAAAATATACTATATTATAATTTATTACATTTAATAATATTGTAAATAAAATATTTTTTTTATAATTAAAATTTATATGTCCTTATTTATTTTATAATTAAATTTTATTATGATGTACTATCAATATATATAAATAAAATATACAAATAATAATATATTTAATAAATATAAAAGAAAAATTTAAATATTTCATATTAAACTTAATAAAGAGATTATAAATAAAATTTAAAATATAAATATCGACTTATCGATATTTACAATATATATATATATATATATATCCTCATTAGGTGTGCTGGGTATGTGTAACCCTATAATCATGCTGCAATAACATGAAGCCTTTTTATATTTTTAGGTGTTTTGCAATCTCTCTGTGTAATGATGGTTGGTACAATAAAATGCTTAGAAAGTCCTTTAAATATGAATATATTCTTTAAAAAGAAGATCATATAGTTTACATTACAGTTTTGCACAATTTTGTTTTATAAATGTAAAAGTTTAAATTAAGTTAAAAGTATCGCTGCTTTGGAACTGTAATTCTGAATAAGATTTTTACAAATAGTAAATTTAGTAAGATAAACTAATAAGATGAATTTTTGCTTGAAGATCGAGTAAGCAAGATGAGTTCATTATTACCATTTTCAAATATTATCAATCTATTGCAAGTTGAAGGTCTCTAAAATTTATCTAAGTACTCCAATCCCTAGCTTTTTTCTCCACAGCAGATGAACAATTATTTTAGCTTATCCATCCATTTTACATGTGAACTCTTTCAAGATGTTTGCAATCTGGTAGGATCTAATTTAAAAGTTGATCTGTGAATATATTAATTTTTTTTTAGGAATATATTTCAGTCTTAATTTTTTCAATGACATCAATAATATCTATTTGATTTCTCAAACATTTTTCATTTTCTATCTCTTCTAGTTACTCCTTACATATATCTCTTCATTCAGAATTGACTGGTATGGCATCTCTGTATTTTTTTTTTCTATTAAGTAATCAAGTTTCAGATTTATAATGAAAAAATTCAAAAAATGCATTCTATTAAGTTTTTTACCATCAAAAGGACTCCATCTAAGTTTAATTCTATAATTAATTTCATCCATGAAGTTTTTATATGTGTTAATAATAAGAATAAAATAACATCACAATAAAAACAATAAAATTGCAGCTCTTTAAATTGTCTACAAGACAATCTCTATAATATAAATGGAGTCTATCTTTCTCATAAAACTTGATTAAGTTTATCTTTAAATACCTATTTAAGATATATATTATTTTTTTATTCATTTTACTCGAATATATTTAACTATTGGAAAAATTCAAGTTCTATTTATTATTAATAATTAATAAACTTAAAACGAAAAAGTCATTTGCATTCTAATAGGGTGGTGTAAAATTATGAATATTCTTTAAAACATTTCACTGTTAAAATATTTTTTCATCTAATTTAAATACTTTTTTTCAGTTTACTGAAGAAAGCACACTTAAAATATTATATTTTGATATTTAATATATTAAACCAAATATACTTGTATTTCCCATTCATCATATGAACATTATATAAACATCTATTTATAAGAAAATAAATAACTGGAAAAAGGATTACAAAACATTCATTCCAACAAAAACATATTTTTACTGCTATTGTAACTTTAACATTATAGCAATAAAGATACAAATTTTTTAATAATCACTACTTTTGGTATCAGAGTTTTCTGAGTTATCAGTTTTTGCCAAATAAAATTATTTCAACAATAAATTTTATACCTCATTATAATATTCTTTGCCACAAATTAAACCACTGATATACTGCTAATTAAAAACAAATATTAAAAACAAAGAAAAAAATTAATTTTAATAAATTTTATAAAAAACATATAAATATTTACTTTTTGCTATAATAAATGTACTTTTTTTTCTTATTTCTAGATATGTATAAATTATTGCAAACTTCATATCAATTAATTTACAAATATTCTATTCTTGTCCTCTTCTCTTCAACATCACATTGCTACATATTGTAGCATTTTCTATGGAAATATAAAATAAAACAGTTAAAAGGAAAAATTAAAAGCATGCCATTCATATCAATTAGATTTATTAAATTACACATATATACTTCAATTTGTTCTATTAAATTTTATTTTAAAATATGTTCATATATTATTTTATTGACTTTATTTATATTTATATAGGTGTTTATATATTTCCTTCATCTAATATAAGTATTGAATGTTTTTAGAAAAAAATAACTTGATTTAAGTAGTCCAAATACATTCAACTGTTAGAAAAAGCAGACAGGCCAGGTGCATGTGGAAGAATGTATATTGATGAGACCAGTCATCCTATTGAAACCACTTGCAAGGACATTAGTACATATATGGTCTGCTGTCTTAGATATCTATTTTCTGTCTTCTAATCATCAGTTTGTGTTCTTGCAAGTGGTTTTAATAGGATGACTAGTCTCATCAATATACATTCTTCCACATGCACCTGGAATTTCATAGATGCAGTTTTTTTAGCACTTCAAGTTTTGTTTTTATAGATGTTACAATTCCTTTTAGTGTGGTATGGCTCTGGAAAGCTGTTTTGATGTTATACTTATTCAATTTTTTTTAAATTTATCTGATATTTTTGGTACATAGGTATACACTATAATACCAATAATTGCCTTTTTATGTTTCTTTTGTTATCTATTTAAAGTTTTCTTAATAACAGCTGCTGGAAACCAGTTTGACAGAAGTTTTTGTTTTATATAAATGTTGTATTTTTTCAAATCACTGGTTTCTTAACAAACTTCTTTTGTTCTATTCCATAGTGTAATTAGATGTGTAATTTAAGTATATTCCTGTATGTGTGGATTTTCTCTAAACTGAAGATTTCATTTTGCCATAAAAGAGTATTGTCACAAGAAAATCTAAGAATGTCAATTTTTGTTCTGATTCTATTGTAAATTTAATTGAAAGGGATATGTTTTTGATATAATTGCAGAATGTTTGTAGTAGTGTTTCATGATGTGGCCATATAACAACTGTATCATCTATATAGCAAAGCCAGACATTAAGTGGATATGGAGTAGACATCATGGCTGTGGTTTCAAGTTCTTTCATATAAATATTACTAATCAGGGATGACAATGGTGATCCCATAGCCATTCTTTAATTTTATTGGAGGAATTCTGTGTTATATTGAAAGTAGATTGTTTTTACTCAGAATATTAACAGTTTCATGATTCTATCAATAGGAAGAGTTGTTCTGACCTTACAATAGACAATGTTTCTTCACTCAGTACATTTGTGAATGAACTTTTCAAATCAAACTTATCAATAAGTCAGTTCTTTCAATTTTCATGTTCTTGATTAATTCTACTGAGTGTCTAGAATCTCTGACAAAAGATTAGGTCTAGTATGCTGAAGGCCTAAGAACATTGAGAAAAATCTTGACAAATTTTGGCAAAGTGAATTTCTAGAACTAATAACAGGTCTTAAAGAAACATGATTCTTATGAATTTTAATTATACCATAAAGATGAGGAATTTTTCTAAAATATGATGTAATTTGCTTTTTTCTAAATCACTGAAGTACATGCAATGCTTTCTGAATAATGCTTGTAACTTTGTTTCTGTACTCAATATTAGAATTTTGCCACTTTTCTGTATTTGCCTGCTGTGAGGAGTCCGTGTATTTTGTTTTTATAATCAATTATATCTATCATAACTGTTACATAGATTTATTTATTTTAAAATATTTAATTACTATACTCTCATAATATGTTTGATTTCAATTTTTATTGCTTATCAAGTGCTTTTTTTATTCTGTACATAATTTTGCTGTTTCTTTTAAAGGTAATTTTTGGTTAACTTCCTCAGTGGTTGCCATTATATCAAATAAAGAGATATTAGATGGTGTTGTGGCAACATTTAAGCCTTTTTCAAAAACAAAATGACAGCATCTGTTAGATGTTTAGAACTGAGATTTTTATCAGATGATATTGTTACATTGCTTGGTACATTATGATTTTTGATATGTCTATGTACATTTGCAAGTTTTTCTTTTGGCATTCTTTTATTTTTCCATGTAATGTAGAATATGACTTTATTATTGCTTGAACATCTCTTGTAAATTCTTCATAAGTAATATTAGTTTTTAGAAAACAATCTACATTCTTAATGGAATGTACAATTTGATACTTGGAAAACCTACAAGCATTTATTTTTACACTTAACAGAGCTTCACTTGCATTCTGATAAATTTTCTCAGCCCTCTGGGAGTAAAATGAAGGTTTTAGTTGCAAACTTTTAGGAATTGCTCCTTCAGATTTACATTTGAATAAGAAGGTTAAATGATTTTTTATTTTTGCCAGCTTTAGACATAATTTTTCAAAATGTCTAAAGGGTACAAATTGTAGTATATAAATAAATTTAGCAAACACCCTATCATATAAAAGAAAAAAAATATACCAAATATAATACAGATTTAAACATTTATTATTAAAAATTCTAAATCGAAAAATGTGTTTTGTCATTTTCTGACAAATTTATTAAAAAAATTCTGATGATCATATTTATAAATATTTACTAAAAAGAACAACTGCTAAAAGATTTTCATATTTAGATATATTTGTTATTGATGTAAAATATCCCTACATCATAATGAAGTGGTAACTGTTCATGAATTCAACAAGAAACTTTTTTGTAATTCACTTCTTTCCACATATTGTTTGACTTGTAATTTTTTGTGACACTATTTTTAGGTCTATGTTACTTGCTAAATAAGGTATTTATGTACAAGCCATCATTTAGAAAAAAGTACTTTTTGTATCAAATTTATTGCAGTCAGTATCAGTTTAGTACACATTCACTATTTTGATTTTCTATAGGGGCCCAAACCCTCTGCTAACACATCTGAACAATTTGATCAAGCTGGCTGTACAAAACTTCTTTCCCTCCCCTATTAATGCATTTGTGTTTTGCTAAAAAAATTTCTGAAATGTTAAGTTTTGCTATTTTATTTTGTTTTCATCATGTAATTATGCAGTTCAATTTTTTTGTTTTTGATCGATAATAGTTCTAAAAAATTTACTTGTTAATTTTTTTTAATTTTTCAACACATGATTGGAGCCATAATTTGATTTTTTGATCAAGTTATTTTATATTATTTTAGCTTGACGTTTTGGTCATATGATTTTATTGAGCATAGTCATATAAATTTGTATGTTTATTTTTTAATTATTGATGAAAATTGCGATTTTTTTAAAAGTGGACAAAATAACTGGAACACAACTTATGGCGAATCCATGTGATGGATCTACTATTTTATCACTTCGATGAGTCAATGGTGGGTTTGGGGTTTCCTTAGCAATCAAAACGGCAGACAATGTGTATTAAATCAGTATCTTACAGTCTTATCAAATATGAATAATTTTTTAATATTTTATATTATTCAGAATGCTATAGTTTTTTTGCTTTCTGTAGACTTAATAACAATAATGTATCTTCTTTGTTCCAAAAATATTATTTAATTTTTTTTTAATTATCACATTCCTGTTAACCACTAAATTTTTAAAATTATGATGAAGATTTGTATTTAATTATTTTAATTGATATTTTCTGCCTACCCATGGTATTTCATCAACACACCCAAGTCCTTGTTCTAGACTTAGTAGGATAAAGTAATTCATAAATTTATTCTATGTTCATTTTTGTATCAAATAACATAAAATTTGACTTGATGTATTAAATAAAAAAAATAACTGTCAGGATTGATACTTTCATTTGTTTTGCCTCTAATGGTATAATGCATTATTTTTTTATTATAAATTTTGCCTCTTTTACATATAACTCTTGATTAAGTTTAATGCACTGATTTTGATGGTCAATGAATTAACATATGTTAGATAACTGACAAATTTCAATTTTATATTCTACAAAAAATAAGATCTAATAATATATTATTTATTAAAATGAAAATCTCTTAAAACATTTTCATTTTGAAACATGTCTCCCAAATTAATTTGACAGTAAAAAGCATCATTTAATTTCCAAATGGTTTTTCGATAACTAACTACCACAGTCCAAAAATTCTTCCTGTTTTCAAAAGTTCAAACTCAAGATTTATAGAAATTAATTTTTTAATGTTAATTAGAAATAAATAAATATAAATTTTTATCCAAAATTACTAAAGTGAATAATTTTCTGGGTGGTATTTTCTAAAATTGGTTGAATACTGTGAGCTAAGGAATACCAAATAGAGATCCCTGCATATTTTAGTAAAATTTTTATTCATACCCATATTTTCCCCCTAACCTTTCACTAGTTTTGTCCACAAAACCCAATAAGACTTTTTGTAATTAATTTTACTTAAAGCCATATTTGTTAAATACACAAACCAAACTTTGATAAATTATATCAGGTGTGATCAACCTGCACAAGATAACAAACAATACAATCAAAGCATTGCATTTCAATTTTAAAATAAATTACTGAAATGCTTTCATAGGACAGAATCAGTTGAAGTTTTATCACAATAATTAAATTTTTATTGTGTGATTTTTTTTCTTTCAATGGTATTCTGCAGGGCAACAATTCTTCAAAGCCAATATTATTATTATTTTGTAAATCAATTAGATAACTCATGTCTTAAATGGTCTGTTTTTTAAAAATTAAATTGTAAATTGTATTAAAAGATTTACAATTTAAATATTTTGCAATGGCTTTATCAATATTCTTGGAATTTTTTTTTTAAAAAAGATCTTATTATCCAAAGCTTTATTATACAATGATGCAAAGTATTTTTGTGAGAAGCATGGACTTTCAGAGAACATGACTGCCATGATAATGAAAGGTGCAAATTATTACCTTTTATTTGGGAGTATGATTGAGACCAGTCATTTCAATAATTAACCATTACAAACCATTCATACTCTTGTTTGAAGTATTCTAATTGTTAATTATTCCAGAAATATTTTTATTTTATTTTTAAATTTATTGTTCTTATAATCAATCATTTCCACATGCTGACTTGACTGCGTATATTCACACATATATTGGGCATTCTTGTGCCAGAACTAACTGGTTTGGTTTATTTTAGCAATGGATAAAAAACTTTTCCAACTGCTATCTGATTGGCTGTTATATAAGCATTTTAAATGCGCATGCGAGAAGGTTTCAATCTTTCACTTTAATTAAGTAAATGGTATAAATTTATAGATATATACTCCTAGTTACGATTATGTAACAATAGTAACTTTAATCAATGAAACAAAGTTCATAATGAGTTTTTGGCTGGGGATTAAACATAATTCAATTACATTAAATTTAAAATGAGATAAAATTATCTTCGTTTGAAAGGAGGCGGGGTATCACTTTCATTGTAATTGTTTTGTATCAAGCAGTTGAGTGTGGAAGTCACATAAAAATAATGAATAACAATTGATAGGAAGCTTTTAAATATTTTAAAAATCTTCATCCACTCAATATCACAAGTGACTATTACAAATAATTATAAGTCTTCATTAATAGTCAAACAGTAAATAGATAGTTGCAGTGTTAGTAAGAGATAGCTGTGTGTAAGTTAAATTCCAGCCACTGACCCTCCCCCCCAATCACATGAATTAAGATTTGTAAATTAAAACAAAATGAATTCTATAAAATTTTATTTAACAAAAGACTCAGATACATTAGAACATTTTAAAATAATATTTATTTACATTAGTTATACTTTTACCTTTTTATTTATATATCAACTCTGCTCACTTTGGTGGTCACAAATAACTTATAGAAATATTCTTTTCTTGTGGTAAATAATTATAACATGATTCCTGAAAACTTGCCAGATGCATCATTAGAAAAATTCTTATGAACTGATTTTTATATTCATAATTTTTCACCAAGTGCCTGGATTATTAATATTAAGATTTAATGTAAAATAAGAAGTTTCAAGTTTTTATTCTTAGAATTATAACCTTCATCAACTTCTTTTTCTAATTTGAACTCCAGATAACTTATTTGATATTTGGTGCTGATTTAAAGTGTGCTCACTGCCATTTTGAATTCTGAGGACCACCCAAAAACACCTCTGAAATATCCAAGTGATAAATGTCATAGAATAATCCACATGTCACTTGAATGTATCAGTGGTAGTTTTGAGTAGTCCTTAGAATTCAAAATGGTGGTGAGTGCAATCTAAATACTAAAAGTGTATAACTTTTAAAATTTGAATTTTATTACAGTAATGATGAGGCAAAGCACTGAAGTAAGCAGAAGGGGGAAGGGTGTTTTCCATGAAATGATCTATTGTCCAAAAATTCAAAAATCTGATCAAACCAAGCTTATAATTTCAAAATACTAAAAGTTTATAATTTCTAAAATATGAATTTTATTACAAAATATGCCATAACCACATGTTGAAATAATGCTAAATTTATCAAGCCAAGCTTATAATTTACAAAAACTAAAAGCTTTTCACTTCTAAAATACAAATTTTATTACAATATATACTCATACCCATATAAATAAAGCATATTAATTTTACAATTAATCAGATTTTTTGTTACCAGAAAGAAACTCTGATGTTGCATGCTTTTTTTGTTCTTGTAGTTAGAAAAAAATGAGATAAGACAAAACAGCATTGTTCACATTTGATCTTTTGATGTGGACATCAGATCTACACTTGATCACATGAGGTCCTTATGGGTTCTTGAAACTGATACAAATCTATATATCTATTTACATAACTTTCTTTACCATCAACAAATGAACACAGAAACATGTTTAAAAATATTTACAGATTTTAATAAAAATTTGTTGATTACTTCAAATATAAAAGAGGTATTAGATTTTAAATAAAATAAACACAAACCTTTACATCATTAGTAGATAGCGTTAGTATCATTGAGAAATTTAATGAACAAATTTCTCCTTTAGATTTATTTTATTAACCACCAGAAAATAATAACATGTGAGAAATGAAGTACACAACTTTACTTGCTTTGGTAAGAAAAAAAATCTGATTTATTATTTTTTTATTAATTGTAAAATTTATATTCTTTACTTTAGACAATTATTTTTTTTGATTACTGTTAAGATAAAATGCAATTTATTATTAATTGTAGAATTAATATGCTTTGGCAGTTATTTTTACATTTATTTAACATTTACATTATTTTAACATGTGGTCATAAGCTTATATTGTAATAAAATTTATATTTTAGAAGTTATAAGGTTTTTATATTTCAAAATTTTTGGTTTGATCAATTTTACTTTATTGAATGGGTGGTTTTTAAATGAATATGTGACTATTATTTTTTTATTTACTTTTTTTGTTTAAGTATTTGAAATTTGTATTTTAAAAATTATAAGCTTTTAGTATTTCAAAATTTATTCATTCCTCTCAAATTTTTATATTTTGTGTGTTTTAGTCACATGATTTGATCAAACATAGTTGGATGCAATTTGTACTTTATTTTTTTAATTATTGATATAAATTGTGATTTTGTAATGAATGGTCATATCATGACCATGTGTGGAATATTTGATGTTGTTTATTGCTTATCAGCAGTGGTTTTGGGTAGTCCTTAGAAATGACTGTAAATGCACTCTAAATCAGTACTGGATATTTTGTCAATTCTTTTGCAAATAGAATAAAAAATGCACATGATTCACAATGACTCAATAATAAGTCCGGGTTTTTTTATCATTAGTTTATTGCAAACAATTAATTATATGTACAACAGAATTAATATACATATTTGGAAATAAATTTACCCATAGGTCATAAAATACAATTTAGCATTTACTATTTAAACAGTCTACTTATCATTATATATAATCTTATATAACTTATTTCTAATTCTAGTTGACCTATTTTTACAATCTACATGGATCCATTAGATTTACTAAAACATAAGATTAGGTTGACCTATATTGACCCTATAAAGCTCATTCTCTACAACTAGGGTCCAATTTGTTGTGATGCAATGTCCAATAATCTTATATTGCTTCATTTCCATGATCAATCTTGTAATTCCATTCCACAATGTAAATAGAAAAGATGAGTTTAATTGCTTTGTTCATTATATATGTGCTTCTCTCCAATATCACAATATTTATAATAAGAAATGATGTAACCTTGGATTAATTCCAATAATGAGAGCTACATCAACTTTAACCAGCATGCTAATTAGTTTATTAAAAATAGTTATTGTTTATTTCAAAACCCATTACTTTTTAAAAAGTTTAATTCAGAATCTTTCATACATAACTTGTTTATATTTTTTATTAACAATCTGAATAATAACATATTTACATTATTACTTACTTTTTATGTGCTTGTTATTCCACTATTAAGAATTTAAACCTATTATGTATGCTATAGTTTATTATATACAATCTGTTATTTTAAATTTTCATACTCACATTGTTTATTAAATAAATTTTTAGAAGCTATTAGCTTACATTTACACTTTATTTTAATGTTAGGTTGGTTATGTTTGGTGACTGGAAAAAAAAATGAAAACATAGTTTGTTCCACTAGATAACAAATGTTTTAGTACATTCCCAATATTGTGATCATTTGGAATAGCATTCAAATGATATTACATAATTATTACATTCAACAGACTGACAATAAATAATATTGATATTCAATATAATAAGTATTTCAATCACAGATTGTTTTTAAAAATTGTATTTTTTACTAATTTTGTTTTTCTTGAATTTGAACTGTCATATGCAATCAAAAAGAGTACTTTTTGGATATATTTAGATAATATTTTGGATCAATTATGGGTTTTTATTTAAGTAATATTTTCTTGAGTTCAAATCCAAGGAAAAGCAGATATGTAAAATAGTATCGGTATTAAAAATATATATTTGAGATGGCTCCAGAATCAATCCCGGAATTGAAAACCAGACTCAATGCCGACTGTAAAGCAGATTATTAAAATGTAAAAAAAATAATATTTTGTTATTTAAAAAAAGATAATAATGGTATTTATAAAAATAATAATATCAGTATGCATATTTGAGACAGCAGCAGACCTCCAAAGCCTCAAAGACTGACACTATCCCACTATACTATGCCAAAAAAAGAAATATTAGAACCTATAAAATATGCTTGAAAGGCAATGACTGCTGATTAATATACTGCAGAATTACTGGAATTATTACAAAGGAATATTTTTAAATAAGTTTATGTTTTTTTTTCATGTGTCAAAGCATCTACCCATGAAAATAAATAAATAAATAAATAAATTTATTTAAATCTATTCCTTTGTACTAATAGTAATGTGTCATTTTTATATTTATTAGGATATTTAATAAAAGTTATTCAAAAATCTAAACTTATTCACTTATATACAAATTTTGTTAATTATCATAGTGACATGATGGTAGTTGGTTCACTTTAATGCAATGATAGAATATATAATATTTAATACATTTCAATCCAGAGTCACAACACCATGTTAAAAAGTATTCCTTTCATACTTAAATAAAAAAATAGGTACAATCAGAATGCATTTCTAATAGAGTAATTTGAAAATCTAAAGATTTTCATTTACATATAAATTTTATGAATTAATGCAATGACATGGTGCTTTCATTGGTGAAGTGCCTTACACAATCTGCACACTTTCATGTGGTAGCCCTCCCCCCCCCATATGTCATAGCATCGGCCAGGAGGCGAACCACAACAACTGTCTACAACCAACTGCTTGCTTGCAAGACGGCTGCGCTGACCTCTCGGCTAACAACGTGTTTCTTAAACAAAATTGTAGATTAAAAATTAATTAATGGCTGCATTAAAATATTGATATTCCATCTAGAAATTGTTGAGTGAGTTTAAGAAAAGCTGCAACTATTAAATGCTATTTTATGCATCTACTTTTAAAACCCTTTTTTTTATCCTAATAGTAATTATTTGACAACCTCCCCTTTTGAATGCTACTCATATCTAATATATATCTATGAGTGTTCATAAGTAATAATATCAAAATGAAAACGAATAACGCAGAGAAAATAATAATATCAGTCATTAATTCCATGTAAAAAATCCAATAATTTGATTCTCTGTCAAATGTGATATGATTTTTTGATTAACGGCTTTAAAAACAAAACCGATGCGCCTTAACAATCAGAGAAAAGAAATATGATCTTAAAAATTGGAACATTAATTTCTCTTTTAAATTTGATTTCTGTCAAAATTAAACAACAAAATAGAAACGATTTCTTTAGTCCGTTGCCAAAATCATTCGTTTGAATAAAATAACCTGCGATTTTTATGGAATTTTATTGGAAATTGAAAAATATTAATGAGTAGAGAAGATAACATTCATCTAGTGAGGAGTTGCTTCACCCAGGTATGTAAAATGTCAAACGTGGCGAATTAAAGTACCTGAAAAACTTTGCTAATAATACCTTCATAATTATACATTGCTTTGTCTGTGTGTATGCATTTACATATATTCAAAATAACTATTGATGATATATATATATAGGTTTATACAATAAGACACCAAAACCAATCATGATCATCATTGATGATAAGTTTATTTACTATTCTTTAACTTATTTTATTTTGGCACTTATTATAACAAAAACACATCACAATATTTAATGACTTATAATTTCTAAAAGGTAGAAGAAAATCATGGATTCGGGGAACTATAAATAAAAGACATCTCTCACATCAACGGTGTAAGCAGATCATATAACAATTGAATTTCTGTTTTAATATGTACTTATATTCATCACTGGTAATTAATTGTGAAATCTTTACACTCTACTTATTACAAGGTAAATTGCATTAACAAAATAAAGAATGGGGTCGTAAGTCAGATTACTTATAAAGTCAGAACTAAAAACATTCTGATCTAGACTCAACCTAAAAAAAAAAATCAAAATTTCATCTCCATAGAATTTCTGATTGTAATCGAGATAAGTAAACAAACATTATTTTATCACGCAGAAGCATATAACGAAACAAAATTTTAAAAATATTTGAATTTTATACTTATCTATAATTAAGCAACTTTTTAAATTTTTGCCTAATAAATTTAATATGTCTAAGAAATCGCTTATTTTAAAAAAAAAGGAAACACAAAATGAAAAATTGTTCTATTAATTTATATTTTCAATATCCTATTAAAAAATCAATAAGTGAGTCTAATATTTTTAATAAAGATTTATTTACAAAACAACAACAACTTTCTGCAAATACAAATTCAATCTATATATTAATCATTTATTAGACTAGAGATTATCCAATAATAAATAATATTTCTGTAATGTAATTTTCACTACACCATTCTCATGCAAGGCAGGGATTAGTTTCTATCTACTTTTAATTCCTCATGGAAGAATGTAATCATAAACATATGACCAAAGACACGTGAAAAAGATTTTGATTTCCAAGATGCATATTTGATGCTGAATTAGCACTGATCAGTTGGCCAAAGCACACAATCTCTTACACATATTTTTATCATTCTTCGGTATATATATATATATATGTCCACAGATGGCGTCCTACCAAGACTGCCAATCAAGCATATGTTTTGTTTACATAAACGTCAGAGTAGTTAGTATTCACTATCTCTAACTATAATTCCACTTTCAGATCATGATTTCAAGCTATTTGCTATCGTCAGTGAAAGACAGGAATAAAGAAACTAGATCTGAATACAAACTCTGAGCGTTTATGAAACAATTTCTATTCAGCTTGCAAGCGTGAATTTTTTAGACACGTAATGTCTTCAAACTCAGCATAGCAAACCAGATAGCTACATGGGTCTGATCTCAGTTCAGCATCACCACATAGAAGAAGCCTCTGCAATCTATATCATTGCAAGAAAGACCTCAAAGGTACATTTATGATAAACAAAAATGCAAGTTAAAAAACTTGCTAACGCTTGTATTTATGTCCACAGATGGCGTCCTACCAAGACTGCCAATCAAGCATATGTTTTGTTTACATAAACGTCAGAGTAGTTAGTATTCACTATCTCTAACTATAATTCCACTTTCAGATCATGATTTCAAGCTATTTGCTATCGTCAGTGAAAGACAGGAATAAAGAAACTAGATCTGAATACAAACTCTGAGCGTTTATGAAACAATTTCTATTCAGCTTGCAAGCGTGAATTTTTTAGACACGTAATGTCTTCAAACTCAGCATAGCAAACCAGATAGCTACATGGGTCTGATCTCAGTTCAGCATCACCACATAGTAGAAGCCTCTGCAATCTATATCATTGCAAGAAAGACCTCAAAGGTACATTTATGATAAACAAAAATGCAAGTTAAAAAACTTGCTAACGCTTGTATTTATGTCCACAGATGGCGTCCTACCAAGACTGCCAATCAAGCGTATGTTTTGTTTACATAAACGTCAGAGTAGTTAGTATTCACTATCTCTAACTATAATTCCACTTTCAGATCATGATTTCAAGCTATTTGCTATCGTCAGTGAAGACAGGAATAAAGAAACTAGATCTGAATACAAACTCTGAGCGTTTATGAAACAATTTCTATTCAGCTTGCAAGCGTGAATTTTTTAGACACGTAATGTCTTCAAACTCAGCATAGCAAACCAGATAGCTACATGGGTCTGATCTCAGTTCAGCATCACCACATAGTAGAAGCCTCTGCAATCTATATCATTGCAAGAAAGACCTCAAAGGTACATTTATGATAAACAAAAATGCAAGTTAAAAAACTTGCTAACGCTTGTATTTATGTCCACAGATGGCGTCCTACCAAGACTGCCAATCAAGCGTATGTTTTGTTTACATAAACGTCAGAGTAGTTAGTATTCACTATCTCTAACTTGCATTTTTGTTTATCATAAATGTACCTTTGAGGTCTTTCTTGCAATGATATAGATTGCAGAGGCTTCTACTATGTGGTGATGCTGAACTGAGATCAGACCCATGTAGCTATCTGGTTTGCTATGCTGAGTTTGAAGACATTACGTGTCTAAAAAATTCACGCTTGCAAGCTGAATAGAAATTGTTTCATAAACGCTCAGAGTTTGTATTCAGATCTAGTTTCTTTATTCCTGTCTTTCACTGACGATAGCAAATAGCTTGAAATCATGATCTGAAAGTGGAATTATAGTTAGAGATAGTGAATACTAACTACTCTGACGTTTATGTAAACAAAACATACGCTTGATTGGCAGTCTTGGTAGGACGCCATCTGTGGACATAAATACAAGCGTTAGCAAGTTTTTTAACTTGCATTTTTGTTTATCATATATATATATATTCTAACCGTGCCAAGCGTCATTCTCACTTCCAGATAGTATATGATATAAAGTAAAACGGGTTCTAGCTCAGTCAATAATTAATAAATGAAATATTCAGCATTAATTTTCAAATATTCTACTAGCTCAAATTTAAAATACGAATAAAGTTCAGTTTATAAAATAAATTGAATAAATATTTAATGTTTTCATGAGACTTAAAATTGAAAATACAAGTGACAAGATAGATTACATTGAGCCAATGTCCTACAGGATACTACCTCAATGGCATAAGAACACTATCCCCCCTATTACTATTTCAAATAAATAAACTTATAGTATTCTTACGACTTTAAATAATTCCTACTCACTAAGATTAAGCTAATAATTAAATCTTAGTCTCCTATTTATAATAATTTAGTTCAATTAAATTTCAGGTTCAAAAATTTTATTCTAAGTTAATAAAATTACGATAGTAAAATAGGAGAAGGGAAATTTTATGTCATACTCTACTACACTTAAACTAATAATAATAAATAATAATAATAATATTCTTCATTGTATGAACTAATTCTGTATATCTTTTCTTTTGACTATAATCTTTTATTACCATAATAAATAATAAAACAATATAATATAATCTTTTATCATCATGTAATAATATAATAAATACGTGGTAGCATTTGATAATCTGACAAACAAAAGTATGTGGCAACTGATAGCATATAATTCAATGTACTATTATGCTGACTACTTTATGATCATAAGATAATGTAAAATTATGGTTACTTAATTAAATATTCGAATTCTTAAAATAATTATTTATCTTTTATGCAAAATTATATGTTTGTTACTATTATTATGGATATATTGTGATTTCATGCAGTATAGTGGGAGAAATAAATAATCCAGAAATACCAATTTTTTGAATAAACAAATTTAACAAAGTTTATTATTACATTAACAACATAGCAATTTATTTACAATATGTACATTTTAAACATCTGAAAGATTGGTACCATTATACATTCTTTATATTCGAGCCTCGTTAAGTCTTTACTCTGACTTAAATAAAAAAAAAGATACAATATTATTAATCCCTGTTTGATCAATCTTATATAAAAAAATTGCACTTATTTAATGCTTACTCAAAATATATTTTACATCCTTTAGCTATTATTTATTCAGTATGCTTCTTTTAAAAATTCCATAAAAAACATAATACGATAAACATAAAATAATACTAATCGAAAACATGGATCTCCTCTTTTTTACTAAACAATTTCACTTAGCAATATTATCAATATTATGTAAAATATCTATTGATAATTTATTTCTAAATTATGGATACTATTATTTACTACACTGTATTTATCAACTATAATACATTCCATTATAACAACATTATAGTACTATATAACTATAACTACTAATACATTCTTTATTATAGAACAAATATAAACTGTACCTAAACTTATTGTGTAGATCGTTTTTTACTTTATAGAATTATATTAAAAAATATGCAGTACTCTTTTTTAAAAAAAATGAAATAAATACTTTAATATTATTTAATATTTCAAAAAGCGACTTTGGTTTACATATTTTATTCTTAAGATCTTATATTTATTTCCAAAATAAAATAAATCTATAACATATTTTATGATTCTTTCATTTGAAGTCCATTGGATTTCCAATTCCAATTCATATAAATTCTATTTCTTCATACAAGTAAATGAACTCATCTCATTCCAAACAATTGCATATCTTTAACTCTAAATCATCTATTATTTTTTTTATAAATATACTATACTGTATGATGTAGCTACTTTTTGGAAAAATAGATAATGAATAGATTTGTAGGATGGGAAGAAAAACTAGAGTATGATACATAACTCATATTGAATAAAACATATACCATGGCACAGTGTATTTATAAAACTAGAGGCAAGACCTTTTCCTGTCCAATATCCACAAATACTATAAATGATGTCAAACTATTTCTTTAGCTTTATTGAACATCAATCAATACACCAAGAAAATAAACACTGTCCAAAATAAATATACAATTACAGGGGTATGTTAACTGCATTGCACATTTACAAATATTAAAAAATACTATTCATATCCCAAATATCCTAACTTAATAATCTCCTGGATTCATGTTTATCATATTACTAATACCAGGTCACTATCCTATTCTTATTTCCTAAAGATTTACCAGGTCTTACATTGACAAATTTACTAACTTGCATATTCAAATAATAAATAAAATTCAACTATAATAAGAGCAATCTTGCTAATCCATAAGAAAAGTTTGCTTTACTGTCTTATTCTAAACTAAACACATAATATTTTGATCATCCAATAATATGAAAGTTCTTTAAAAAAAATCACATAAATATTTATTATCATGTTGGGTTATATTACCAGAATAAAATCATAGTATGCATATTCTCAAATAAATCCTGATCTTATAATGTTTTAGATGTGTTGTATAATGCATATATTTTAACATTCATACATCATACATTATTTCATAGGCAATCTGTAAAAAAAGAAAACAAGAAAATACATCATAATAAATATCAATAATTCATTAGTTATTACTAAGTGACATTAGCTGGTCATCACTTTTTGCAGTCTTCTTTTCTCCAACTAGATATAGCATTGCATATATAAAAAATATCCATCCATGCTTCTATTTAAAATGTTCTCATTTAAACTATTCAATATTATACTATAGAATTCTAATACCATAAATAATTAATATTCATGTTCCTATCCTTATTAATCAAAAATTTACATTAAAATAAATAGTAAATAAATCAAAAGCATATTTACATAAACTTCAGATGAAAAAACTTCAGATGAAAACATATATTCTTTCTAGGTTCAAATATTCCCATTTTCTTTCTCAAATTTTTTTTTTTTTTAAAAATGTTCTCTTCAAGAATGCTTTATTTCTTCAAGAGCATTCTCACCTTCTCCCAGTGCTATGTTTATCTTGCTTGACAATGAACAATCGGGTGGGCGGCAGTGAGCGATAAAAAAAAATACATAGTAAAAAATAATACGTCTTTTTTAAATCTTGAAAATTAAACAAAATAATTATCAATCCGTTTTAGCAAAGTTTATAGATAAATAGTTTATGGATTCTATAAACTAGAAAGATAATTATTGGAATCATAATAAAATACACTATTCAAAATAATAATTCAAAGCTTCTGTTCTGGAATATTCCTGTTAGTTAGGTGATGCATCCTTTGAATTAATTAAAAAAATATTTGGATAAACTTATTGCACAATCATTATTTCCATGGCTCCATCTTTTTATTTATTTATGGATTCATTTCTCCCATAAGTTTCTTCTTTAGTACATTTACTTCCATTTAGTACTTTTTCTCATCAGTTTAAAAACTTCAAGTTTTTTTAAAAAAAAATCCTTTCTAAAATGCATTTAACCCTTTTAAGACCGTAAGTTTTATATATCAAACGCTTTAGCAAATATTTTCAGTGATTCACTTTCTTAAATAATTTCTTGCAAAATATTCTTTAAAAAATGTTTCCTTCAAAAAGGATAACATTTTACTCTTTTAACATGATATTTTTATCAATTATCATAAAGTACAATTGTCTTATTATTTCTTAATCTTGGACAAGCTTATGTTACTATATAAAATAATGCGTCTTAACTTTAGATGACAAATAGTCTTTCCATTTAAGCTTCTTGTATATAATGTCCTTACTGCTATTTTATTCATTAGAATATTCCTCTCATTTGGTACAATTAAAACAGTATTAACAAATATTATATACATCTTTAAAAGATTATAACTTGAATATATTTTACTTCTTAGTATATCCATGTTATTATCGCGAATTTCTGAATTAGACTTTGATAAAATACTTCTGATAATGGACTTTTAAAATTTTAACAAGGCATATTAAATGAAGTTATTATTAATATTTTTTAGTTTACACTCTCTCTTTTGCAAGATACTTTTAAAATATCAATTAGCTTTTGCAAATAAAATTATAAGAGAGCACTAAAATTGACTAAAATAATAAAATTAAAATTACAATCACCTTGAATAGCTTCTGATATGATTCTGCTATCTTTAATACATTATAAATCATACCCAGACCCCCCATTCAATTGGTATTTATAGCCTGTAAGAATACCTATTCCTATTGGTTGATTCTTACTTTTAGTTCGATATCAAATTTGCACAATTAAGTTTTAAAATAAAAAATTATGACGTAATATAACTTACAAATATTATTTAAAATATAACTTTTAAATCAATTATTACTTTACCAAAATTATTTGAACATTTAAAATAACTTTTAAAATATATTTTAATATTTATCCCACTCTTAATATTCAATTTATCTAGTTTTATTTAAACAATATTTAATTTTTATTATATCTGTATTCGTCTCATTACATTATTTAAAACATTTAGAAACATTTTATAACAACTATTTAATATTCACTTCTATGATAGATAGTAATTATATTCAGTTCTATAATACAATTTTTAAATATTTCAAACCTTGTTAATCAAAATTCAAACAAGCATGTGTGTGAAAGCATGTAGTATACAAATCACATGATTAATAAAATTTGAGACAGACGATTTTCAATCTATTTCTCTGTCTGGATTTATAAAATTGCTACACTTTATTATATTAAAATACAATTATAAAAATTTGGAAGAATATAATTTGGAAAATATAGAACTAAATACAATGTTCACTACCATAAAACTAATTTTTAAAATATACAATATTAATCACAATTATTAAATATGATCTATAATTTAAATATAACATTTATTTAACTATCAGTTTAAACTATTAAAATTGAACTTTTAAATATATTTTTAAATATTTATAGCTGTGTTATTTAATATGGCCAGCTTTTGCAACCATATGCAACAATATTTAAAGCTTTACATAACTATTTTTAAATGATTCACTATAATTTTATATACTACGTATTTTCTTTAGCTTCAAATTGTACTTTATAACATAATTAACTTAATATAATTAACACATTAAAAGAACATATTCTAAAATTTAAAATGTTTAATAATTTACTGTAATTGACTATTTATGAACTATAAAAAAGGGCACATATATATATATATATATATATATATATATATGATATATATATATATATATATATATATATCAAATTACTATAGTTTATTTGATAAGTGTCAAATGTACTGCTCTCACAACCTTCATACAAATCATTTAATGAAAGTATATTGATGATTTTTATTAATCAATCATTAGACTAGAGATTATCCAATAATGAATAATTATTCTATAGTGTAATTTTTCCTATACCACTCTCATGCAACGTAGGGACTGGTTTCTATCCACTTTTGACACATTATGGAGGAATGTAATCATAAACATGTGACCAAAAACGTGAAAAATATCTATCATCCCTAAGATGCATATTTCATTATGAACCAGCACCCAACTGTTGGCCCAGATCACAATCTCTTACACATGGTGTAATGAAAATTACACTACAGAAATATTATACAAATTCAAAGTTTTAGCAATGGCATTAATATTTTAGAAAAGATTTATTTAAAGATGTCATCAGTTGGAAAAAAATACTGTTGAATTCTATTATAAAATTAAAAGATATATCTGCTCATATTAATTGTTACTTTAAGTTCAAATGGATAATTTTCAAATGTGTAACAGAATTGCTCATTCATAATAATATTATGATTTGTGTTCAGAAACTAACTAGTTGCATATTTCATTTCTAGTTTAATTTAAATAACATTGTCCAATTATAAAGTCCTGAAATGTTTGTGTTAAGCTGATGTCAACAAGTTTCCATCCAACTAGAGATTAATACTATAATAGTTACATATTAAAATTTAACTCACACAGTTTCTAGAAAAAAAAAAACAATTTCAGAAATATTTCAGCTAGTGGTAAAAGTATTCAATTTTGAAAGTTATACCAAAATATTTTTTTTTCCAATTATTTACACTAAGAGTAGAATTATGGATGAGTTTGGCTTAATAAAATGTTGAACTTGTATCCTCAAAGAGACTTTCATATTGTTTTCTAGTTGAATCTATGACAATTATTTATAAAGGGGAAAAAAAAAACTAAAACAAAAATAATTTATCTTCAGAATCTCCAAATTGATTTTTTATTATGTAATCTAGATTTTAGAAGACTTAACATACAAATATTAGGCATCTACTTTGAAATATGTAGCAAAAATAGCTGGAATAAAAGATTTATTATTAATCATGATAAAAAGCTCAGTCAAGCATTGGTGACCTAGTGGTTAGCATAGCTGTCTTCCAATCAGCTGGCCCAGGTTCGCTTCCCAGTCAATGCTTTGACATATGAAAAAAAAAAAGAAAAAATAAAGCTTACTTTCCTAAACTAATAAAAATATATCAAATTTATTAAGCGCAAACAGATAACATTGTAATAATGTGAAAGCTAAAACCTTCAACAGATACGCTCTAAACATGCTTCTGTGACAGCCAATCAGATGGAATAATGACATCACATGGACATTTCAATTCTCAAACACAAGTCAGAACTATAAGAAAAAGATGGGACCCATCTTTTTCTTATAGTTCTGACTTGTGTTTGAGATTTGAGTGGTCCATGTGATGTCATTATTTCATCTGATTGGCTGTCACAGAAGCATGTTTAAAGCGTATCTGTTGAAGGTTTAAGCTTTCACATTATTATAAACTAATAGAGTAAAAAAATCAGCTACATCGTTCAATTTATGGCTAAAATAGTTTTATAAACCATTCACAAGATAAGATATCAATCAGAATACTATTATTTATATATATTTAGGAATGTGATAAAGAAATTTAGAACAAATAAATGCAAAATTTTTAGACTGAAATGGCTTGTCCACATAAATAAAATTGTATAAAATATATCACGAATCTCAAGTAAATGGAGGGGATTATTTGTAGGAGTAAAATTTTTTAATTCTTGTTGAAGATATTGAACAATAAGTTTATAATACATACCAATGTTGACAATTCATAAGTCATAATATATTATAAGAAATAGTAAAATAATAGTTTTATGTCTTACTGTATGATTACTACAATGTTTTCAATCTATTTCTTATTTAATATTACTTTAAAGTAAAGCTGCAATAAATGTTTTGACTGCTTTCAGGACATTTAGACTATTATTGGAAAGGAAAAGTAAGAAAATTTTGATTGTGATGCAGATCAATAAAAAAATACTTTTTATATATAATTTCAATACTAACTTTAATAATTTTAATAGTAAAATATAATTAAACCTAAATTTAAATATTGTAAAAGAACTTTTATTTTTTAAAATTAATTCAAATTAAAAATCGTTTAACTCTGTAAGTTAGATGTTTTAGAAATAATACATTACAATTTGTAATACCTATACATTTTAAATACGTTTTCTATCATATTCAACATTATCCTTCTTCAATGATTTATATTTTTCTGAACTTCTAACTTTATGCAATAATTCTTTGCTTCTTTTTGCATAGTCATAAAATTCAGAACAAGAAATACTATAATTGAAACTACATTGAATTATGCTTTTAGTTGTGGAAACAGGGAGTTGCTCTCTTTGGTCCATTGGAAAAAACAAGAGAAAATGGATGTTAAACATTAGTATTGTTACTTAGTGTCACATATAAATATTGGCATATCTTTAATAAATTCATTTTCCTTTCTCTGTCACCTGTTTGATCATCATTTGTCATGCATATCTTTTTGTTTCCATTCATTATTTAATGCTTGAGTTCATATAAATGACCTTTAGGTATAATACTTCCTCAAAGCAAGTATCTGTTACTTTAATTTCTTTTCTCAGTAAATATAAAATTGTCTCCTCCACAATCTTCCATTAGGGTATTTTATTTAAAGTTACCCATGAAAAAAAATTATATTTTGAAGTAGTACCATTCAAAAATGTATATGACCATTATATAGTATGATCCATTGTTCTAAACAATTAATTGCAGTACTGAAATGTTTTAACATTTTTGTCATATGCATGCCTTTTTCATCAAAATGTCTTGCGTGATTGTCTATGAAATCACTTCTTAGTCTCATTTAAAATACTTGTTAACTATTCTAATTGATTGTTCACCTCAACTATAATAATCTAACTTTTTCAAAATTATTTCTTTTTTTTTTAATAAGAAAAGTTTGCATATGTAAAAATGAAACATACATTTTTGCAAGTGGATGAGAAAGAAGTTAAGTATTATTTTCAGGACATTTTCATCAGCTGTAAAAAATCTCTTAAAAAGCTCCCATAGCTTTAAAATACATTAAATGGCAGGCATTAGAGACACCTACCTAGGTTTTGAATGAGACTTTATGTTACTGTATGTAATCTTTGCATAATCACAAAACTCATTGATTCTCTCAACCTTCAATGTACATATTGAAAATACTTGTAAATTTTAAAAACGCCAGATTTTACACCAATGGATAAAACACTAACTGCAGAAGGAACTGCATTATTCTGTATGTGAAATGGACATTCTATGCCTTCTTTGTCTCTAGGAAAGATTCTTTTAATTAAAAAAAGACATTTCTGATTTTCCACCTTTGTCTATCTCCAAAATTTGTATTGCTGTTATCTGTACAAATTCTACAATATTCTCTGTAGGAACTTTTAACTACTCCAATTCCATCATACAAAATGGCACTGTCTTCAATGTTTCACTTTGTAATAAATTAAGTTTTAATAGTTTCACTTGTAAATCTTTTATTCCTGAAAAATAGTGTTTTAGCAATGTGAACATCATTTCAGCTTTGTGATTGCTAGAATCAATTGAGATTCCAAACAATGGAACACTTTTTAATTCAGTTTTTGGCATAAATGTGGAGCCAAAATAGTCTTTATTATAGCAGTCACATTCTAGAAATCATCCATTTCTTCACTATATTTGAATCTAAATACATAAGACCATTTAATTTAGTAATGCAATCGAATCAAGTAAATGACTAATGGTGATTTGTAACTTTATATGCAGTTGTCAACTCAGCTGCACTTAATAAAGCAACAATCATTGAATATTGCCTAATCATACATGAGGTTAGATTTTTAGAGGATGGTCCAACAAATAATTTAGATTTGTTTGTAATGGTTTGAATATGATTTTTTATACTTAATTTTTCTCCATGACTTACAGATACATAAATGTTGCACATTGAACAAAATGCTTCAAAATCATTTCTTCCTTTTTAAATAAATGACCACTCTTCTGAAAAATGGCACTTCAATTTTATTATTTGTACTATACTTTGTTTATATGAAAACAACAATACAATATAACACAATATAATTTTAAATTATTATAAAAATTATCATCTTACAATAGTTCTCATGACTGTGCCATGCAATTATACAAAACATGCTCTGCTCATGCATGGTCTGCATTACATAATCTACTATCAACATTCAGTAAGTCATACAGTGGTACAATAATTTTTTTACTGTATTTTACTTATTAATAATTAAAAAAATCTAATGGAGTAAAATAGAATATAACTATCGCTGTTCACTGGGACATAATTTTAAAAATTGAGACATGACCCAGTGTACCAAAACATAGAGCAGCCCTACTGTAAAAAATAATAGTGAAAAAGCATTATTCATCATAACTAATTAAAGATTGGTGAAAGTTTTTTTCTTTTTAGAAAAGCTAGGTGCGCGGTTGATTGGCCAATCCAATTTATAATTTCCAAAATTTATCTAATCCAAATTTGTCAGATACAGAGAATTCTTACATCAAAAGATTATTCCAGTACAATGAAATATTTTGGATAATTTGTACCAATCAGACTCTCACAAAATACCACTATTACACTCAGTACAAAAAACAAAAGATTATTTTAATTGACAAGCTTTCATATCCTTATCACTTTGAACTTTCTTCCAAAAATAGGTCTTTCAAAAAAATCCCAAAATCTTCTATGACTCTTCCATTGCTATAATTTTAACACACTCATAAATAAAATTTATTCCATGCTCTGTAATAAAAATTGAAAAATAAAAAAATAAAAACCTTAAAAAGTGATATTCTTAAAAATATTGATATAAAAACACTCAAGTTTAATTTCATATAAGGCAAAACAAACTTTAAAAAAAAATTGTAAATAGTTTCTTTACTTCCATAAAAGTATATATATATATCAATATTTCATTATTTTCCCCTTGGTACTAGCTATAAGCTAGAAACAGGTTTGTTGATTCAAATCAGTCATCCTAAAAAATTCGAAATGAATAAAGTTCTAAAAAAACAATTTATAATTAAATGACTTCTCATTATCAATTGTTGGTTTCTCTATAAATTTTCAGCAATAGTACTTTCAATTTATTATAAAATAATGACACGTGGAATCTTCTGGACATCCCAGAACTCCACACGAAAAACAGAAATTAATTCCCAACTCACAACGAGATAACTCACCACGACACGTACTCAATCAATTATGGAAACAAAATGATCAATAAGCTAAGACTGAAAACGATCCAGTTTGATGTGCAACCATTCCTCATTTCCACGGAACAATAATAAGGAAATTCCCATGGCTTCCATCTATAACAAGAATGATATCTGTATAATCATAGTATTTAGTAAATAAATGTTTATTGGAAATGAAAATAATGACCTTAACATTACCATCTAACATTCTATATATAGACACGGTCATAGTGTTAAATGTATAACTATATATACATCGGTAATTGTGCGTGCATGTGTATATATATATTACTATTATAATCATAACTCATGATATTTTACACGACAATATGTTGACGCAATATGTTATTTTATCCTCATACGGCCCATAAAATTGTATTCTTTGCTATTATTATTTAATCTCAATATATTAAATCTTCGCTTTAGTTTCACCTGTCATGCACATACAGACAAAAATCAATTTTTAATCACAGTTGTAAGTTTGTGCTCGGTAAACAAATTTTGCATTCTGATAATCTTTTAGAAGAAAACATCTGAAGAGATCCTCCGTCCTCTTCAAATGAATTTAACAGGTGGTCTTGACAATGAGATCGTTCATAATACGCCATAATTTAGCTTTCCAAACTTATCAAAAAAGTAACAAAACCGAGAGGAGTTTTAGAGAAAAATACTTTTCAAATGATTGCCATTTTATGAGCAGGAAAGCATAATTGTTATGAGTTTTGTTTGAACTAATTTTTATTTTAATGATTAGTTTGTACTGACACATTAATGTTGTTTGAAAAAACAAAACATTTGTTTATTTTTATGTCAATCTGTTATAATTACTACCTTGTAATAAATCTATCTTAATTAAATAGAAGAAAATTTATTATGTATTTTTTTTTTTCCATATGTCAAAGCATCGGCTGGCAAGCGAACCCGGGACCACTGCTTGTAAGGTTGCTTTGCTAACCATTCGGCCACCAACGTTTAACATGTAGTTTTTAATATTAAAACGCTAGAATAAATTATGCTAAGGAGTAATAAGGTTGATAATCTATTATTGATTATAATTAAAGTTAGCGCTTGCAATCAAACTGTCTTTTTTTTAAAAATTCTTAACTGCACACGTAATGAATACATTAATTAAAATGTCTGCATTCGTTGTACCGATAAATTCGTCATAGGCACATCATGTTTGGAAAACGGGAATCATAAGTGCTGAAGAATTAAATGCGGATATAATGCACGTGGGGAATTAAGATAGTCTAAGAATTATATAAAACTTGGGCTGCCTAATAACCATATCATTTAAACAGATGAAATTCTAATATTTTGAAGTATCAGCAGATAAGTCTTTAAATTATTTCCAATCAATAGAACATCATAATACAAGCCAACAGCATAAAAGATGTAAGTCCAGAAAGTTTGACACTTGTAGCTCAATATTGCTGAATACTGAACAAATGATAAAGATGTGTAAAGATTTGTGATTTGTGTCAACTGAAGAGTTTTGCTTCAGTATGAATTATATCTTAGGAGTCTTTTTTTTTTCCAGATGACTTTATTAATGTTTTAAGAAAGTGTTATGTAATAAATGTTAAGTGTATAGATAGATATATCGTCTTCCAATATGTCAATTTAATCATAAAAATTAATTATTATAAATAAAATAAAAACATGACAATGCTTAGACAGAGATGAAACACTTTTCTAGTTTACAGCAGTTCATTTTATTAAACATATATAATTTTATTCATTATTTGTGAATAATAACTATAAATCTGAAAAATATTAGGCTATTACAATTATAATGTACTTCATATTGTTTTTCATCTAAAAAATTATAGTAGTAGGATTCGCAAAAAAATCTCAGTGCTTATTTTATTAATTTTTTTTTATGCATGTAAAAAGCAATAGCAAACACTAGTTAACTGCTTCATCACACAACCCATTTCACAAACAAAAATCTATAGTTTACTTATTCACAAAATTTATATAAAAAGAAAGTAAAAAAAAGAAAAAGACATTTATAAAAATTTGCAAACAAACAAACAGAAAAATGTCTTTCAACATCATACTAATGCAATTTCTTTTATAAAATATTATATTCAAAATCAATTAAAATTTAAAACAAACAAAAGTCAGATCCAATGGAAATTTTATGTAACATCTATAAATAATATATTGAGTTTTTGTTACTTTAAAAATATGTTTTATATATCTTTAATATAATCAAATTTTTATATATTACTAATTAGCAATTAGACTAAAAAACCTATATTTGAAGCTATAACAGCTGTAACTCATGTAAAATTTATTAGAACCTTTCAAGCACTGTTTGTTTTAAATATTATTTAATAAAGCAATACTTCAAAAATAATAATATATAAATAGTTTAGTGGGTTCTATTGGCTTACAGTAAAGTAATCTTATTTTATAGTTCTATAATTTACATTTACATAAAAACTTTTTATAGTATAGCTATTTAAATTTGCACTTATTAAAGACATGTCACCAGAGGATAATAAAACAAAGACATCACATACTTTTGAGTACTTTACAATTTGATGCTCTGTGTTGTTTAGTTCACTAGTAGAGAGGTAGATTTTCAATCTATACAAGCTTATAAAAATAATGTCACATTATATATGGCTTGCTTTTTTGATTATTATAATTTCACCTTTAAAGCTTTGGCTATGCTGAGGTTATTAAAATATGGTGGATCTGAATTTGGTTTAGTCCCATATAGCTATTTAAGTTAGATAGCTGGATATAAAGACATATTCATGTCCAAAAATTTCAGAGTTTTTATTTAAATATTATGTATGAAATAAGTGCTGGGTTTTGAGTTGATGTTTTAGATATAGTGTCTGAATATTCTAGCTCTTCATTGAGGTGAGCCATCAGCTCGAAATCAGTTGGTCTGGAGATAGGAGTGTTCTGGATAGAGATTTTAAATATTGTCTCATATGGCACTTATCAATTAAGAGCTTGTTTGAGCTATCGGTATGCTCTCTGTATTACATTTTTGTAAATACAAGCTTATAAAAGTAATGTCATGTTATATATGACTTGCTTTTTTGATTATTAATCTATTATAATGAGTTGTCACTCAACTTTAACATTGCTGGTGTCAGAACTTTATAAATTCCCAAGCAGCAAACAATTCAAATTATAATTTGTTTATAATATAATGATTGATCAAATCTACTTTTTCTTTCAAAATCAATGATGAAATTCAGTAATAACACCTTGCAAACATTTGTATTTCTTTTAAGATAACAATTAGAAAGATTTGAAAATTTTAAAATAATTTTCTTTATTTTTTTTTTTTTAAAATCAATGATGAAATTCAGTAATAACACCTTGCAAACATTTGTATTTCTTTTAAGATAACAATTAGAATGATCTGATATTTTGATATAATTTCTTAATCAAATCATATTCAATTTATAGTATTTATTTATGTTATACAGAATTGTAAATTTAAGTAGCTTTATTTTTCTCCAAAGTATTATGTTTTATTATAGCTTTGAAAAAATAATTTGGAGCTAATGGATGTTACTATATTAGAAAAGTATTACTAAAAGTTATGCAATTCAAGATATTAGTTATGAATATAGAATCTTTGCTCAAATGTTGTAAACTGATAATTATTTATAATTAAGTTTTTTTTTCCAAATATAATTTGGTCAAAGATTAAATATTAAAGCTACCCTTCTTAAAATATTTAGGATCTGATATTCAAATTACCTATTAAAAAAAACTTGAACAAATATTTTATGATGATTTGTTTTTTTACTTTTAAAATTTAACATTTAATGGAGAAAAAAAATCTGAGTTTACTTAATATATTAGCAACCTTAAAGAATTCTCATAAATTATTCACCTAATATTTTACCTAAAAATTTATGTTACTATTTAATTTATCTTAATGTGTATTAAGGTAATTATTATTACAGCATAAGAAAAAAAAATAATTACTTTGCTAAGGGAGTTTTTTTATATATAATTTTCTGTAAGACATCTCTGATTAATAATTGTGACTTCTGTTTCTAATATCACATTATAATGACTAATTCCTTATTCGGTGGTAAATGTAAACTTTATAACTGTTACTCAAAGAAAAAATGCGACCAATCCAAACATCTATAACTTTTATTCACCATGTTCATTACAATTCAAAACATTCATGATAGCTTTTATAACAATAAAATTAACAAGATTTAATTTACAGATCTTCTTTTAATTAAGAGACATGAAAGTTTATATATATATATATATATATATTATAAAATAAATAAAAATCGAATTTGAATTAAATTCTTTATTATCTGATCACTAGATGTCAGGGTTGTCAAATTTTTTTAAAATTCATTTTTTTTTTTTTGTTAGTTATAAAGTAGACTACATGCAATTAAGTTCGATTTGAACTCATGTGGGGTACTCCAAGAAATTTCAAGTTGAATTTTTTAGCTACTCAATCACAATTGACAAATGACAATTTTAAAATTTATTTTTATTGATATTGTTTACAAATTTGTATCTGCAAATATAAATTATTTACAATATATTATTTTTTATCTTTTTAATATTCAAATTTGGTATTAATTTAAACTGATGTGTATTTATGTTTATCAATTTTTATTGAGCTTGACATATTTTACAAACTCTGAAAATTAATTTGTAATATTGCCATTATTAAAATAAATACTAGTTTATTTATATTCAAAAACATTATATTCATTTTTTTTCTTTAATATTCAAATTGAAAAGGTTATTTTATATTGAAATTTACTATTTTCTATAGATTTTCAGAAAGAGTGAATTTGAAAGAAATCCTATGCTGAGTTTATGATTATATGAATGCATATTTAATTAAAACATTTTTTTGTTGAGGTTTAGTTAATTCAATATTTTGTAGTTGGTTTTATTTTTACAAATTATCCTTGACAATAAACATAAATTATTTCTTGATTATATTAAATTATTTATTTAGTCAATCTATTATTAAAATGAAGTTATTAATAAACATCTTTTCTTTATGAAAAATATTCATTTATTGAACTTACAATACAATTTCTTCATTATCAATAATATGCTTGTTTATATGTTACTATGAATGTGATATTAGTTTATCCATTACAAAATGGATTTAATTTTTTAGGTTAAAGTTTTTGAGTTTACTTTTTATTATAAAATGATAATACATTTTTAATATACAAACTGTAAAAAATAATAGCATTAATTATTTTGATTTCCAACGATAAAACTGTGTTGTTTGTATAATGTACATAGTGACAAATTTAATATTGCCATCCAAACAGACACTACAGATCTAAAATTGAGATGTCAGAATAAGAAGTTAAGAGGGAATGTTTAAGTAAAAGAAAACTATTATTGACAATGTTGTAAGCACTATCATATAAGCACAATATTCTTAAACTCATCTTCAGTTAAAATATTTAAACACACACACATATGTATTGTAACCATATGTTTTTCGCAAGAAATTTATAGGTAGAGGATGTGGAAAGTAAAAGAAAAAATATTTCCTTCACTTTGTTTGATGAGTTTATTTTATAAAAGCATAGTAAGTATTTAGGAAGTTTACAATTTTGAGGTGGAATGTCTGTTGTATGCTATTTAGGGAGGAAATGCCATTAGGAAAACTGATATAGAATATTAGTTAAGTCAATTTTAGGGTCAATCTTTTACAGAGATCAATGGTTAAAGAAGTTATTGTAAATCTACTACACCAGATCAAATATCAGTGGGTGGTCTTTTAGTCAGGGGTCCCCAACCTTTTTGCACTTAAAAGCACATTCTATAATAGCGGCCAGTTAAGGCGGAAACTATTTATTTTTTCAACTAGGGGGCAGGCGGGGACCCTTTATTTTTTTGATGTAAATTTATAGTTGGATATTGTTAATAATACACATAATGTACAAAAAAGTATTTATTTCAAAAACAAGGACTTTTAATATATAAATTAACATTTATATTTTTACGCTGTAAGAAGTATAGCTATGCCCTACAATTTTGATTACAATATAATACAATAATTTATAAGAAATTTTAAAAATTAAATTTATTTATATCAGATAAATAATTTTTTATCGTTAGAGATGGCAGTGGGTACATGTGAAATGGTCTGCGGGCACCTTGGTGCCACTGAAGTTATAAAGTTAAAGACCTACTTATTATTATCTTAACAATTATGTTACAATAATCAAATAATCAAACTTTACATCTAAATGATATCTGGTTTAATCTGTGTGATTATATAAAAGCATATATATTTCACTGTAAATGACTGCTATAAAAAC
This sequence comes from Epiperipatus broadwayi, assembly GCA_028023455.1. Lineage (NCBI taxonomy): Eukaryota > Metazoa > Onychophora > Udeonychophora > Euonychophora > Peripatidae > Epiperipatus > Epiperipatus broadwayi. Next base: position 1,074,116 of record JAQFVV010006361.1, on the reverse strand, counting down.
AATTTTATTAGCATTCTTCTACTTGATGGTAAATTTCCCCGCTTTCACATGTAGTATTTTGAAGTAATAAAATCTGTAAATATTTTCTTTAAACATGTTTCTGTGTTCATTTATTGATGGTAAAGTCACTTCACAGTAATTGAGATAAAATAATATAAATGGATATATAGATTTGTATCAATTTCTAAAGCCATAAGGACTTCACTTGATCAAGTAACAAATCTGATATTCACATCAGGAAATCAAATGTAAACATTACTATTTTATCTTTGTTTCCTTTTTCTATTTTCGTAGGACAAGGAAGCATGCCAACATCAAGATTTTCTTTTTCTAGTGAAAAAAATCTGGTTAATTATAAAATTAATAAAATATACCTTTATTTAGTTATAGGCATATCAACGTAATAAAATTCATATTTTAAGTCTTTAAATATATCATTTTTAAATGTAAGTTTATTTAGATTATTTTAAAGACAAATTAAATGTAACTTATTATAATCAATTATATAATAAACAGTCATTCTATCATACTATAAAAATATATATTAAATTCAGTTTTTAAACTTAGATGCAGAATCTTAACTTTTTTTCTTTCTTTCAAATTTAATACTATGATAATGTTTTTAAATAAATATCTGATTCCTCTTAATTGATTTTAATAAATTATTTTCCTTGTAATATGATAAAGTTATTACAAATAAATATTCACTCACCCAGGCACGTTATTCATAAAAATTTCAAAGTTCTTACATAAATCTTTTACAGTCTTATAGTAGTATATTCCTTGGCATTTGGTGTTCATTGTACCAATATTTAAGTAACTATTATCATGTCCCATAGAATTATTGTGGTCCTACACTAAGTTTTAACAAAAATAGTCTAATGATAGGAAAGTTTAGTGTTTTAGTGATCATTATTTAAATAGTTATTCAAATTATTCTTTACAACACTTTTAAATAAAAATAATAACTTAAAAGAAATTACTACTGATACAATATAAAAAAATAGTTATAAATTTCAACGTAAATTTGTTTAATCAGAATCTGAATCACTTAGTCTGAAAATTACTGAATCACTATCTAGACTGACTTTATTCTCTGTTTTTATACTAGCCTTAATCCAATGAATTCATTGGTCAATACCACTTGTAAAAATTTAGTAATGTATATGAATACATCAAGTCCATTTTTAAAATTAAATTTCAAAATTATGAGCCATCAATAATAAATAGTATCAAATTATTCAATACTTTAAATATTAAATATTTTTATCTAAAAAATTAAATATCCTTGTTAAAACAATTTTCAATATTTTAATGACATAAAATTGATTTAAAAATAAAATATTACACTTAATAAAATAATAATTTTCATTTTTACTTTTAAAATATTGTTTCTAATCTTTATATTTGTTGTACTTTATTATGTATCAAGTTTTTAATAACAAGTTAAAATTAAAAGTTTTCATTCCCTAACTTTTGAAAGCTCACATATCCACACAACCACCTCTAATCACATGATACTTTCAGCACATTTTAAACTAATACTAAATTAACTATCATTTAAATAATATCTTAAACAAAAAAATCACCTTAAACATATAATATAAAATATTTATCACTATAATTAAGCTATTCTATCTCTGTAGTATCTTTTAAATATAATAAATCTAAATTAATACTATCTTTTAGACAATTTATTGCATCATTTTATTATTTAATTCATCACAAAATGAGTTCAAACTATCTAATATATATTTATAGAGTCATATCTACTGAGTTTGAATCCCTACTACCTGTAACATCAAAATTATACGCTAGAAAATAACTAAATTTAAAATTGTTTTAATATAGCTACTTTTCCAACCCTACCTAATCTATCTGTACCAATTGTAAGAGTGTGTATATATATATATATATATATATATATATATATATATATATATATATATGAGTTTAAGATCAAGAAACACCATGGTCTTTCTTCTCAGTGCCTGATAAGGCAGAATGAATGTTTGTGTAAATGATAAAGATTTTTCCCAATTATACAATTATGACAGACAAAAATAAAGCATGGCCCTTAATCCCAGGAGGCTGTAAAGTCACCAACCAAGGCAGCGGTTGGTGGCTGAAGGCGGAGGGTGCTAAGAATATCCTGGAGGCGGACCCAGGCTGCCATTTGATGACGACTTTTTATTTAGGTACTTACAACTGCAGATCACTTTCAAGTGAAGGAAGATTGCAAGAATTAGAAGAAGAACTCTCTTATATTAAATGGGATATTATTGGACTTTGTGAAGTTAGAAGAAAAGGTGAAGAGACAATTGATTTAAAAAGTGGACATATGCTCTATTATAAAGGCACAAATATTGGAAATACAAGTGGAGTAGGATTCATTATAAATAAAAAATGGAAGAACAATATTGTGGAGATTGATGGTGTATCAGACAGAGTGGCAAGATTAGTTATACAACTTAATAGCAGATATCAAATGCAGATAATTCAGGTTTATGCCCCAACAAGTTCTCACAGTGATGAAGTAGTAGAAGATTTTTATATGGATGTACAAAAGGCTTTTGATCAGAGTAAACAACATTTTAAAATTGTTATGGGAGATTTTAATGCTAGAATTGGTAAACAAATGAAAGATGAAAGTGTTGTAGGTAATTTTGGTTATGATAATAGAAATGAGAGAGGACATAGACTTGTGGAGTTTGCAGAGAAGGAAAAACTTTATATTATGAATTCTTTTTTTGAGAAAAATGTTAGAAGGAAATGGACATGGAAGCATCCAAATGAAGGTACAGCAGAATTGGATTATATTTTGACTAACAGGAAATACATATTTCAAGATTGTAATGTTCTTAATAAATTTAACACAGGAAGTGATCATCGATTAGTAAGGGGTAAGATACATTTTAATGTAAAACTAGAGAGACAAAAATTATTAAGAAAAACTATATTTACAGTTGATATTCCTAATCTTCAGAAACATTCTAATGAATTTAAATTAGAACTTACAAATCGGTTTCAAGTATTAGTAGATTTTGAACATGATTCAGATTTGAATGAAATTAATATGAAAATAACTGATACATTTTTAAAAACTGCAACAAAGATAGCTGGTAGAAAAAAGCAGCAATTGACTAATAAAATTTCTACTGAGATAATAAATTTAACACAGGAAGTGATCATCGATTAGTAAGGGGTAAGATACATGTTAATGTAAAACTAGAGAGACAAAAATTATTAAGAAAAACTATATTTACAGTTGATATTCCTAATCTTCAGAAACATTCTAATGAATTTAAATTAGAACTTACAAATCGGTTTCAAGTATTAGTAGATTTTGAACATGATTCAGATTTGAATGAAATTAATATGAAAATAACTGATACATTTTTAAAAACTGCAACAAAGATAGCTGGTAGAAAAAAGCAGCAATTGACTAATAAAATTTCTACTGAGACTAGAGAACTTATGAAGAAAAGAAGGAATATGAAGATATGCAAGAATGATGCATTAAAAAGAATTGAATATCTCGAATTTTGTAAAATGGTGTGGAAAAGAGTTGAAAATGATATAAGAAAGTATAACTGTGAATTAGCAAGAAAAGCTGTAGAAGAAAATAAAAGTCTTAAGAATGTAAAACAACATTTTGGTATTGGTAGGAAATTTATATCTGCAATAAGGAAAAAAGATGGAATTATTACTAAAAAGAGGGATGACATTATGAAATTGGTAGAAGATTTTTATCAAGAATTATATAGTAATAAAGAACAAGTACCTCCTATATCTATTACATCTTTCGAATTGCCCAGAATTTTAAATGAAGAAGTGAGAAATGCAATTAAATATATGAAAAAAGGAAAGGCTCTAGGTAATGATGGAATTATAATTGATATATTAAAAGAAGCAGGTGAAGAAACAGAAAAAATATTAGCAAAGTTATATACCAAATGTCTATATGATAAAGATGTACCGGATGATTGGAAGAATGCAGTAATAATATTAATATTTAAAAAAGGTGATAAAGAAGATATTAGAAATTACAGACCTATCAGCCTTTTATCAGTTTTATATAAAATTTTTACCAAGATAATTACAACTCGTCTACAGAGAACCTTGGATTTTCACCAACCAAGAGAACAAGCTGGATTTAAAAGTGGTTTTAGTACAGTAGATCATATTCAAGTATTGAGAGAAGTTATAGAAAGGACAAATGAATATGAGTTGTCATTATGTTTTGGATTTGTAGATTATGAAAAGGCATTTGATTCTATAAACATTTCTTCAGTGATTAAAGCATTGGATCATCAAGGTATAGATCCAGGATATTGTCATATTTTAAAGAATATTTATAAAAATGCAACAGCAACAATTAGATTACATAATGATACTGGGAAAGTCAACATTGAGAAAGGTGTAAGACAAGGTGACTCCATATCTCCAAAACTTTTTACAGCAGTGCTGCAAGAAGTATTTTGTGGATTAAAATGGGAAACTAAAGGAGTGAAAGTAAATGGAGATTATTTAAGACATTTAGATTTCGCAGATGATGTAGTTGTTTTTGCAAATAATGCTTCCGAGCTGCAGGAAATGTTGCAGGAGTTATCAGATGAAAGTAGGAAAGTAGGACTAAAGATAAATGTTAAAAAGACTAAAGTAATGTTTAATCGATTTGCTCAAAATATGAAAATAAAGATTGCTTATGATGAATTAGAAGAAGTTAAGAGTTACAAATACCTTGGTCAGATTATTAATACAGATGGAAACATAATAGAGGAAATTAATCATAGAATTAAACTTTGTTGGAGTGCTTTTGGTAGAAATAACTTGATATTAAAAGGAAATATGCCTATGTGTTTGAAAAGAAAGGTTTTTAACAAATGTGTTTTACCAGTTCTTACTTATGGATCCGAGACTTGGACACTTAATAGAAGATCAATACAGAGACTTCAGACCATTCAAAGAAGTATGGAGAGATGTATGTTGGGAGCAACAAGAAGAGATCGAAAACGCAATGTATGGGTAAGAGAACAAACAGGTGTTACTGACCTCATTGAAAAAATTAAAAGATTGAAGTGGAGTTGGGCTGGACATATTGCTAGAAGAGATGATAATAGATGGACAATTGAAATTTTAAACTGGATTTCAAGAGATTGTAAAAGACCCAGAAGGAGACCACATGTAAGATGGATGGATGAAATAAGAAAATGTGTAGGGGTGATGTGGAGAAGAGAAGCTAATGATCAGAGAAGATGGATTAAACTTGGAGAGACCTTCATCCTGCAGTGGATTGATAATGGCTGATAATGATGATGATGATATATATATATATATATTATAAGAGACTTGAACTCAGACTTTAAGGCTTCCTACATCTATCCAATCCATATTATATAATGATACACATGACCACACATATTTGATAAAGATAAATGATCTCCAATATATATACTTTATGTTGATCCAGCACTCATCACTTGATCTATATCACCATCTCACACACTCCTCCTCCCCCCACATATATATATAATCAATGCTCGGTTTATATTAAAAGAGCAAATCTTCAAACTTTATTGGACAAGCTTCAATCCTCTGCACTCTCTAACTTTTCAGCCATTCATTTCATTAAAAATCCAAGGATGAAATGCTCAAAGCCCTTATTGATGCAACAATAAACAAATATCTAAATATTATATATATATACAACAGAGAACAAAATAAATTAAATAAACCAAGTACATTTTTGAAGTGTGTTGTCATAATTAAGGTTGTCATAACTTTGCGGTTTATCATTAAGAATTTAAGAAGCCCATTTCTTGTTAATTTGAATACTATTGTTTGGCTCTTTGGTTCATTATGTGTTCATTTTGTGCAATAAAACAAACCTCTTTGATTTTCTGTTTTCTGTTGTACTTTCTTTGCAAATTATCTCAACAATACCAGGGTCAAAAACATGTCTATATACAAATATATGTAATGAAATATACTTATTGTTAAACTTTGCCTTAAACTATTTCCCTATAATATTTAAATGTCGACTACTGTAAGACCACACCATGATTATTTTCATGATTTAAAAACAGTCACTATTGAGGATGTATTTATATGCAATTATATTTTGTACATTACAATGAGATACTAACAGTGGATTCACAGATAAATATTGTAAGCTGAAAAACAATTGTCTTCAAGGTTATCAGTTATATGATTGGCTGATTTATTTAAACTTTGCTTGTGTAATCAATATCTATAAATTATTACTTTTTGGGCTAAACCATGTATTATTTTCCATTACATACCAATATTTTGATGGACTAGCATCCACCATTGTCAAGGTTAACTTTTGAAAGAAAAATTGTTAAATCTCAAACAATAATGTGACTGACTGAAATCATTAGATCTCAAACAATAACGTGAGGTGAGTGCACTCAGTCACGTTATTGTTTGAGATCTAATGATTTTTCTTTCAAAAGTTAACCTTGACAATGGCGGATTCTAGTCCATCGAAATATCGGTATGTAATAGAAAATAATACATGGTTTAGCCCAAAAAGTAATAATTTATCTACATTACATAACCGTGAAAACATTAAATATAATATATATATATATATATATATATATTTAAGCTTATTCAAATTCTGGGCTTTGGAGCCTAAATATTTAGACTACTTGGTCAAAATAAATCTCCAGACTATGCCGACTAGTTGGTTCCTAAATTACAGGAGACAGATTGGTTCCATTGATCCACTCTGTCTAAATTGCCACTGGCAGGATGAGACCTTTGAGCATATAATCTGCTCATGCAATGGACTTGGAAAGATCAAATTGATCATTTACCAGAACTGCAGAGTAGACTTTTACAAAATTATGTCCATCAAAGACTGCGTAGCTACTAGAGACATTCCTACTATTAGATTATCTACTTTTTTAACCTATTCCGTGTGGCTGTCTAGGTGTAAAAGACTATTCACTGTACCACAGCCAGATATAGATATTTTCTTTTTACAAATGCTAAAGAAACTTAAGGATAAAGACAGAACTTTGTCGTCTAAATTTTTGTTTGAACTGACCTGGTTACCTTTTAGTTTCCCTAAATAGTCACAGCCTTACTAATAATTATATAAACACTATTCAATGTTTCGATATATTTTGGTTTTTTCATGCTGTTTCATGTTTTGTTCATTTTCTTTTTATGTTTTAATCAATGATGCAGGGTGTGTATAATTCTCGCGATACTAGATTATATTGGACATCTTAGTGAACTCATTTAGAACAGACACGAGGGAAATATAGAGATGACCGTTGTTTGTACCACAAATGTAATCTTGACTTATTAAATCAGCTCTAGCTCTGTGATAGACATTGGGTGTATACCCTGTTAAAAGTACTCTTGTATTATATCATAAAACATCAAATGCAAGTGGGTTATACATACTGGTGTAGTAATACTTGTGTATTAATATAACTGATTTCAGTCCACCTTTTTATAATGTATTGATTACCTATTTAGCAATACTTGTCAGTTATTGACATTAAATGCACACCTTCTGTCAAATGTAATTATATTATGTTTCCTAAGTTCCTACTCAATTTTGGGTTTTATACCCTTTTATTGTAATTCAATAATTTCATGGCTTTTTCCTTTTGTCACATATAACCTTGTATTTTTTTATCAATGTATCAAATATAAACATGTATATACTCTGTTAATAAAGTTTTGGAATAATAATAATAAAAAATATTAATTTTAAATTGAAAAATTTTATAAAAAACAAATTGCAGAAGAGCTTTCAATTTTTATCATACACACACACACACATATATATATAAAATTTAGATGAACAAAAACTACCCTTCCATTTATTTGCTATGAGTAGATAGCAGTCCTCATTAATAAATGTTTTAAAAAGAATGGGCTGCCACCCATTATTAAAGTGTACTACTGAATAAATCACCATTCATTGATAGAGCTGAAATAAAGCATGATT